>WSLM01000115.1:0-15572 GCA_019677335.1 Ceratobasidium sp. UAMH 11750 | reverse complement strand
CGCGCGCCCCCGTCCCCCCCGCCGGGGGGGGGGGGGGCGCGCGCTCGTGGCCCTTCCATCGTCCGCGAGGGGTACGAGACAGTAGAGCTCAATGCGCACGTAGCAGTCTCAATGACTGGTTTGGTCAGCCGGTGTGTGAGCACCTCTGAAGGATACCTGTTGGCGGTTTGCGAGAGCCTCGAGGTTAGCGTTGGGACGGGACGAGACGAAAGCCGGGACGTCAGAAAAATCGTCTCGTGAAATGGAGGCAACGCCCCGTGCCTTGAATCTCGGGACAGGGACAGGCAAAGAGAAATAGGGTCGTAACCGCCAGGCAACGTTTCAACAAGTCTCAGTAACCAGGCATGCGCACCTGGAAGTGTATGTCATGCCGTATTTCCCCGGGACGAGACGAGACGAGACGGGTGACATAATCCGTCCCAGGGACAATGCCGTCTCGTCCCGTCCCAACGCTACTCGAGGTGCATGATCGATCGGTAGCCTGGCGGAGCCGGGCAGTCTGCGAAGGTGAGAGTGACCTGGCTGGCGTGGGGGTCTGGCATCGGGAAGAAAGGAGAACTTCCGCATCAGCTGGCGCCAACATGCGACTACTGCTGGTTTTCGTTGTTACAACGGGCCGAACCGCTTGGGGTGTAGATGGGAGTACGGGCACCCGAGGAGAGGAGGGTGGTTTTGTATCCATCAACTCTAGTGATGCAGAGAGGTTTCGAGGGGGGGACGTGGGGGATGAAGTGACCGCGACGGGGTCGGCATCGTCGCTGGAATTGTCCTGCACAAATGTTACTATATTGCATAGCAATTGAATTTTTATTTGAGACGTACTGCGAGTGCTAACGCGCTTGGAGCACTTGTACCCCAATAACAGCACCCTGCTTGAAATGGCCCTTGGAGTTGCGTGCATGCTAGGTGGATCATATCGCGTGCTTGGTGAGTGGGCAGACTAGATAGACGTTGTGCCATAACGTTAATCCGTTCTTGTGACTGCCGATAGTATTCTTCGCTGGGCAGGGGGATTTCAAGGGCGGGGGGAGAGGCAGGACACAAGACTGGTTCTCGATCTCGAAAACATCGAAGCTTATCTTGTAGGGTCGGCGTTGGTAACGCCTGAGTGAAGTGTTCCGTGTGTGCCTGTGAGCCGAAAGCCATTCCACTAAAATGACTGAATTCAGGTGAAAGCTGAGCAACAAAGGAGTTTTTTCTGCGAAGCTGATTAGCCATGTGGCCCTTATCGTGGTGTAGGCGGTGCGAGAGCGTGGCCGAAGAAAAGATATCGTTCCAAATGAAACCAGGATATGGAACAGAATAATTCAATGGGTGACACTAGCTGAAAAAATACGGGGCTAATCAAAAATGAGGAAGAGGGTAAAGGGTAGCAATTGCCGATAATGGTCGTTCAGGGCAGGCCCGAAACATGTACTAGAAGCGCTTTTGTGATTGTATTCTTGTTCATATGACACGTGACCGCACCTTGCCAATGCGATTTGTGACCTTGTGGTAAACGATGATACGCCCGGAAGTCTTAAGAACTCCCATGCACCCAATTAGTTGAGCACTTCTACAGGACGGGAAATGATCGCTCACCACACCCCAACTTGACTCTTACAGGCGCGTTTGCCTTATGCGTGGCACAATTGTGCCGGGTGGAAATAAAACGTAAGTTTTGTCCCCCAACCTAAATTTATAGTGTTGCTGTTTAACCCCCTAGTCAGTTACTCTAGTTTGCGCACAAACGTGTGCCACGCCCAACGGATAGAAGTTTCGTGAACTGGAGCCCATCGCGAGTGGGCCATGGTACACGATATGAGCAGAGAATCGTTGAAACCCTGCAACCTATTCTCGTCAAGCTTGTGTTTCCATCCAGCTGGTGCATTGTCTAATATTGATTCTGTATTGTAGAAAGTTCATGTATATAGTAGAATGCACTAGAAATGAGTCAATAATCGAGTCAAGTGTGTACGCGTAGTATATGCACGGCAGCACATGAATATGACTCGATAGGAAGCGTAGGGTATAAGCAAGGGTGCTGGTGCGCCCTCTCACACTCACTCTTTTGTACTATCTATTTTATATACGATTTAATATACGTTGTGCCTCCACATGTATATTTGGCTCTGGGAGGCCCCCAAAGAAGTGGAACTTATGGAGTCCCCCCTCTCAGCCTTCTCCAATACCATGGCACTCATCTAAAGATCGCCTCCACAGATATTACATCCTATTGGCAAGGTTTGGATGTTCGGACAATCCCATGGAGTGTCACCATTCAGACTATGGGTAGGCAAAAGTGACCAGCCTTATACATCCCAAGGCAAGGGGGGCTGCTTCCAAACCCCAGATGAGTAGTGCCGCGTGTCCTCCCGCAATGGTCGTATTTTTCGTTGCCACCAAGCTTCCTTTGCGAAGCATTGAACGCCATGTATTGAACATAGTGTCGTCGAAGATTTAATGTGAGCAGACTCAGGCAACGTATATTAGACTCTAAACATAATTCCGTCACTAGCAGGAGAAACAGGGTCTGGTGTGCCGATGAGGAACGATCCTACCGATGCCGCCGCATATGCCAGTACCTCCTCGTAGACACGATTATCAATAATGGCTGAGTACGCGGCATAAGATGGGAACGAAGAGGACATCGGCGCGCTGGTCGTGATGCTCGCTTGGACAAGCTCAAAAGACAAGGAGGAGGACGGAGTGGTCGAACATGTTGAAGAGCTTGACTAAGGTCCGCGTCGCTTATAGATCCGTATACGTGAATGTAGGATCCGACTGTTATCATATGGTTGTATGCGTTCGCTTATATTGTATGACTCGAGTACTTTCCGTGTATATAAAGAGCACGTAGTAGATTCAATAAACCATCGAGTTATTTACATTAATTACTGCTACGGTCTCCCAACGCTAAGGAGCAATACACAGAGTGGTCGAGGTATATTCCGACGTGATTCTCAACAGAACATTCGTATCTACCCCTCCGAGGCACAGGGGCAGTATGGGAAACACACGAGAAACCACCGAAAACCTGCGAGGTCACGTGCTGACCCGCACAACACATCAATACAAACTCATGTATTACTATATGAGCCGTGTACAACCAACGGAGAACCCAAAGCTACTACATCCTCCGTTGCCCGAAGTATGCGGACATCCGCCACAGTGTCCTGGCCTCACGGGGCAGAGAGTACCTCAATATTTCCTTTCTTTTCTCTAATAAGATTGCGTATCCAGTTTTACTTGAATATGTACGGCGCACACGACGCTTCCATGACTTACTCAGATAGATACCGTAGATTGATAACCTACTAGTGTTTAGCCGTTCTCTCCTGTGCCTTAGGCGCCTCTTTCTTATTTTGTTAGTAATCCCTGCGAAAAGTTTCTTCGCACTCTCTTGTACATGCTTTCGGTTGCTCTCTCCGTTGTCTCTTTGTCTCATGTACTGTCGCACCATAGGGCCCGGCCCCGAAACGACAATAAATACATGACTTCAAAAAAAAAAAAAACCCCAAAGCTATGCTTAAAATGCAAGTGGCAGGAGGGTCAGCAACTTTGATCATGGCTGTCAAGGAATCGCTGGATATCTTGTTGTGCAGCGGCGAGCTCGCGCTCAAGTTGGCGGTAACGTTCATGCAGCGTCTCTGCTTCTCGCCTAAGCTCGTTGTTCAAGGCCCTGAGTTGAGGTCGGAAAAGGAGAGATACGAGTTTGGCTGGCAGTACTGACTGTGCTTGGTCGACGATGTGTTGACTTTGGCGGGTCACGATGGTCGCCGGAGGCATCGTATTTGTGAGGAAAATTCGACGCGGCTGGAGACGTTGCGCTTTATACTTGCGTTGGCAGTGCGTACATGTGATTTGCGTGAGAGCGTTCCCTCTACAACGAACAGCACACGAATTACACATGATGTGCGCTGATGGTTATTTTCCGCGAATGAGAGTTAGGACCCAACCAATTGTATGAGAAAAAAAAAAGGAGAAAGAAATACGCACAGCACTTGATCAGCCACGTTTTCACCGACTCATCGTCCCCGGATACGTTGGCGCCAGTGTCGATAATGTAACCACACATGCAGCACATAACATTGAAACTTCGAGGAGGAGGATTGCTCATATCCATCGGTGTGTGGTCAATAGGTTGATGGTGGGGCAACAAGCTCGTTGATTACGTTTTGCACGATCACGTGAACAGGGTCGTTGTTTTAGCATTGGTGAAAGGGTACCCGAATGTTGTTCTCGTCGACGACATGGCAGCCTCGCGTTCTAATCCGCGCAACGTAGTATACATCGACGTTGAGGAGGGAAATCTTACAGCGTCGACTCACTCAAATGTTGACATAGCCCATGCGCGCGACGATTTTGCAGACTTGAACGTTACGGCGCCGTCTCGCATGAGTGGCCGAGAAGTCACAAGCGTCGAAGATTACGATAGCCAGTTCATGTGTCCGGGCTGCGATATGTGGCGGGCAAGCTGCGAGGCTAAGGTTGTCAAAGTGTGCGGTGAGTCATAGACGACGTCTGCATCGTCACGCGCGAGTGCTCACAACGGAACAGGTCACGTTCAATGTCAGATCTGCTGGACGGAGTGGGCGGATGCTAGGGGCCGAGGCCCACCACACGATCGATACACGACGTGTATTGTATGCCGTGCCGAGGTCAAGGTGTCGGATACGACGGAAGTCGATTTTCGCTCTGCTAGGGCGATGGACGAGGACCAGGTCGCGCGAGCAATGGTGGATAGGAGAAACAAGTTAAAGTGAGTGAGCTCGTCTCCGACCGAGATCATTTATAACAAGTTCATTACTTCCTGAAATAGTGACGATAATGAATTCTTCAAACGAAGGCTTCCCGAACTGCGGGAAGTGATAAAAACCAAGGAAGCGCACCTGATAATCATGAGGAAACAGCTGGAGGATATAGCTAAGATCACCGGAGATATGTCAGCGATGGCGATAGACAACTAGAATTATCCGTCATGTTCCCTTCGTTTCCGCGTCACCGGTTCATGCTTTCGGTTCGCCGCCTTGCGTTTGAATTTCTCGTGCTCCTTTCTGATGTTCATAGTTTATACCAAATACCTTGATGCGTAATTTCTCTCCATTTGTGCCTTTGGGTCACTACGACTCACTTGTGCGCGCATCTAGGTCCAGAATTCGTTGCTTTTACTAATGTATTGGGGCTCAGGCTCGGATGCCGCGCCCTCTGCGCATAGCAGTTCGTTATCTTGAATGCCAATATTGTAGTCTAAATCCGCGTTATACTCTACAAGCGTATCCCTTGTAGGATCAACGAAGCACGCGGTAAGCAATTTCTAAGATCCTAAATCGGATAACGGTATAGTTGGAGATTCCAAGGTTCCAGAGAGTGTTTATACGAGTGTCAGAAGAATAGAGTTCATGCTTGACGTGCCCAAAGAGTTTGCGTTGGATGTGGTGGGAGAGTTCTACTAGTTTGTACAGAGAGCTTGTGTCAGGTGCGTGCGGGCTGGTAACCTTACTTCTGCAAGGTCACTCCGGGAGTCTACAGTGGAACCCAAGATAATGCATCGGGTTGATTCCATCACCTTGCTTCTGCAAGGTCACTCCCACCACCTGAATTGAACACGCTCGGACGTGCAAACCATGGATTTCGGCGCTTCACTGACCAACCTTCCCATGGTGGTAGAATTCGATCATTGCCATTACAATAGGTCTAACAGCACGTACACTCCCGCTATGATCCGCCTCCACGACTAACCCACTCCAACGTGTGGCGGGAATCCTGGTTGCGCCCTCTCCGCACAGTTATAAGACCACGAAAGACTTGATCAGCCTCACCCCAACACACATTCTCCAGTTTTCCAAGACCCCTCGCCTGTCCTTTTTACGGCCCTTTTAATATGTATGGTACGTCCGCGCCACTCGTCTTCGCCCCATCGATTGATGGCGTGCTCCGTGTAACTCAACCCACAGGTCGGCCCGGCATTCGGCCTCTGATCGATCCCCCATTACGCGCGCCTAATATGCTGGATCACTGAGTCTGCCTGCCATTAAAACTATTGGCTGATTTTCACACGAACGAGCAGCTGGCACTAAGTGGATTCAATGACCCTAATGCACAACAACCCTCGCTGCTTTGCCCCGGTATCTCTTCATTTCTCATAACAAAATATACTGGCACTTCACCTAGTGGTTCTACTTCGCTTCCCCACTCCGGTCCATTATTTAAGTTCATAACCTTGTCTAATCCTTCATCTAGTTCACCTTCAACCATGGTGGGCATTTCATTCGTAAAGCACTCAATGTTATTTGTTTCTTAATACCAAAGCCCATTGGAGGCCAATGCACTTACATTGCTCTGGTGTTACTAATATAGGAATTTGACACAAAGACTAATATCTCGTAAACCCACTGCTTCTACTTCGACCTCCACCTGGATCCTAGCAAATTCGGCCGCCTCGTTTAAGAGATAGGGCAATAGCACACAGGCCAACTGCATGTGTCATGCTTAAAAGATGTTCAAGAGCTTCACGGTAGCTAAGTCCCGCCCATTACTTTCATCCTCTCCCCTCCCCCACTTCCCACACGCTGTTAGGTCCAATTGACATAAGCCTGCCGATACGAAAGATTTTTCGAGCACTCGACGGAGACCTAAACCCAACTGCTTACCTTCTCACTACTTTCTCACGTGCTCGTCATACCTATGTCTGGAATGTCGACTATTCCGAGCTCGCTCGATACCCCCGCGCGCTTATCCGACTACGAGAATTGCCTCATGCTGTTAGTTTCCGCAATGTCGCTCCTCCCTGGGCGTCTCCCCCTGCCGCCTACCAGGATCGAGTTAGTGCCCGATCTCGAACATCCCGGCTTAGTAGACCGGATAACGGGAGTCCACCGTTCGGTAATGCACCTGCACATAAATGGGTGAGTGAACTTGACTTGGAACCGAGCACATGCGTGTTGACAGTGCGATGCATAGGGATTTCAGTGTGTCGGAGATCATGCGCGTTGCCGACCAGTGCTGCGAGCTTGTCGAATATATGTGCAACTTGAACTATGTGACACTCTCGATGCGTATGAATCTTCTATTTCTTTTGCTCGTATCAGATATTGACTGGGCTGCGCCTAAACTACTAAGGTCGTACTATTATCTCGACTATTCAAATCCGGCTGCGAGAAAAGGGTGTTGAATAACTGTTCAGTACTACAGATGTGATTCCTGGTCTAAGTTTACCGTTGAGACTTCCATTTATGTCCATATTCTAGGCATATATTGATCTTTTCTTTTTGTGTATCACCCCTTTTCATTACCTTGGAGTCTTCAGTCTCCTCCTCCCCCACTTCCTCACAATGCATCCTTGCCCTGGCGATTCTTGTGGGCGGGCACGAACGCTGTGCTAGTAACACCTATGTTATTGTTGCCATAAACTGCCATAAACTGCCATAAACATCTGTCCGGTGATGGCATGAGCCGATTTGGCCGCAGAAATCCAGGGATACTCCTTACTGAGTTTCGTGGGCTGTACAGTTCTGACAGTAGCGGGGAGCGAGAAAATCAAGCTACAAACATGGACGCACCATCTACCGCGGTTGAGCGAAGTGTTAAGTATGGTTGAAAACGAGTAGCCGGCGAGAAATAGGTTCAAACTCCCAGGAGTGTGTATCCTGGGTAGGCAGGTGCAAACATTGTGTGAGTAACTTGGGGTCGATATCGTTCTGAAAGTATAATCTGCCACCCTATTACATGATCAGACCCTTAATGTGGTTGGCTACAACTCTCTCTGTACTTCCACCACAGCCACGGATCAAGCTTCCTCACTCTCCCAAAGTGTGATGAACACTCCAGAGCTGTTGTTGGTAATATTGGAGCTAATACCTGTAGGCTCTCTTGCCCCATTGCTCTCCATCAACAAACTTTTCTTCCACTGCGGTGCGCCACTGGTATGACACACCACGTGGGGATTAGAAACGCTTTTCCAGTGGTTGATGGAGACAGACCTTCCTTGTGTTTCTATAAGTCAGCCCTGGCCAAAGGTGAAATTCTTAACCCTGCTCATGTCTTGACACTAACAAGTGGTACAAAGGTCGAGCTTAACCTAGCGCGAATCCAAGAAAGGTTACCAAAGTTTAAGCGCTACTCCAGGCTTGTCCGTACACTGCACACCAGTCGGCATTCTAAGTGCGGATACCAATGGCTAGGCCTCGAAAGCCTACTACTGTTTGAGCCTCTGTTGTCTTGTCTCAAGGAACTGGTCATAAAGCGTAGACGTGATAAGGCACACTCAACTTCCCTACATATCATCCTCTCCCTCTTTTGCCATTATCCCTCATGCCGGGTCGTGCGTTCTGGCACAGTAGCCGATTCTGGTGTGCCATGGATCAGTCACACCGCCTATAGTCTGCACTTGATGCCATCCAGCCTCAAGCTGCAGGACTACATTGCTTGGAACTTTATGTCAAAGCTCACAAGAGTCCCTCTGCTCATCAGGAACGCCTGGCTGCCTCACTAAAAATCATGGTTTCATTGACGAGTCTTGGCCTTTCATGCCATTCGCTGTCCAACGACATCTTGACAATTGCTGGACAGATACATGGGCTGAAAGTGCTGACCTTGCGTTTCTCCAGGTTCTCTTCTGTTGACACAGCAGGCTTGAACATTACCCATGGGTCATTTCTGCAACTATCCTGTCTTGTGGTTTGGGGCGCATGGCCGCACCAACTATCTCATCTGCTCAGCATTAGACCACTGGTTACTGGCATAGAATCCGCGCTCCTTGACGTATTTGAGGGTTCGCTCGCCGATGGGGACCTTGACAAATCTATTATGGCGCTCAGGAATAAGGCAGAACATTTGCGTAGCCTGGAACTATATTTTCCTCCTCCCACTGAGCAACCCTACGAGCTCCGGTCGGACACTCTGATATTCACCATGTCAATGATTCCTCTGAAGTATATTGCCCTTCGCAATGTCCACAGCACCTCTGGGAGAAAAAATGGGATGCTTACCTGAACATCAAGCGATGGGAGTACAGACCTGGCGTAAATGCAACCCCGATGATGATCTTGATGAAGAAATCTAAAGACGGGAAGATAGCAGTCAGGACGGTATTGGATAAGTGAAAAATCAACGCAAACACGCACAAGCTCGCATCGCCACTCCCAGATATCAATGACATCCACATGGAGGTCTCGAGACACCCATACCGTAGCTTGATAGACGGCAAGGACGCTTACGAGCAAATCCGCGTTATCCCGGAACACATTGAATGGACACTGTTCATGATGCCAAACGGGACAATGGTCAGCCATGTGATGCAGCAAGGGGACTGTATGCTGGCGCAACATACCAAGCATTAATGAACCACATTTTTGCTGCATCTATTGGCAGGTTTATGTTTGTCTACCTGGACGACATAATAATCTTCTCGGACTCTGCGGAGGAACAAGAACAGCACGTAAAGATGGTGTTTGATGTGCTCCAAAAGAAAAAACTCTACCTGAGCCTGCACAAGACGTAGCTGTTCGCAGAGAGACTTGAGATCCCCGGACATGTGATAACCAGCGAAGGAATCTCGATGGACCCGCACAAAGTCGATGTGGTCGAGAAATGGAAGACGCCTACAACAAAAGAACAATTGATGAGCTCCCTCGGTGCAGTAGGATATTTAGCACCTAACTGTGCGAGCATACGAATCTCGATGGGTTCATTAGCTAAACGTGCCGCCGCGACTCAGGTTTGGCACTGGGAAGCAACCGAACAGCGCGCATTCAACAAGGTGAAGAAAATTGTGTCAGAACACCGGAATGTGAATCGCGTGGCCCTGGATTACTCACCGGGCGCGCCACCCATCAACCTCACGACTGAAGCATGCTGCACGGGAGCGAGTGGCGTTGTTAGCCAGCGGGAAGACCTGCATACGGCCAAAATCATGGCGTTCTGGTGGGGCAAGTTCATTGCAACACAGCAAAACTACCCAGTCCACCAGCAAGAACTGTTAGCAATCAAAGAGTCTCTTGAAAGATTCAAAAATTTACTGCAAGGCGTAAACGTATGCGTGTTCACCGATCACAAAGCGCTCGAATACTTCACCACGCAAAAGAATCTGCCAGCGTGGCAGCCGCGATAGATGGAAAAAATGAACGAGTTTGATATCGAGGTGAAGTACATACCAGGCGAGACAAATGTCCTTGCCGACGCGCTCTCGCGCATCTACACCAATGAACCGGAATGGATAGTGTGAGCAGAATCGGAACATGTAGACGAGACCGACCAAGAGGCGCCGCATATACTTGTGGGGTTGGTCCGCACGGGTGGAAGACCAAAGGACGAGGTCTCGAAACCCCTGTACGTGGGCGAGGAAATCCGACGACGCGCTAGTAGACAGCAAGCCAGAGGAGCTGGAGCTAAACCTCGCATGGCTAGTGGACGAATGCGAGTATAAAGACGGGGAGAAAACTTGATAGAGGATAACTTTCTCCCGAATATGAGATGTTGGCAAGTCATCCTCGCTTGTTAAGCTTCGACCTTGCCCACCGCCTCGCTCGCTTGAACGTTCCTGAGTCCTCGCAGACCTCACAGAATATAAAAGAATCCTGGCGAACAATTCCATTATGTTTTCTTTACGGCGACAGCTTTGGGCCGTCATCTCGTCCCACAAATTATCAATGCGCTTGGGCTCACACTGGGCTCGTTGATCTACTCGGTGATCTTCTAGATAGAATACTTGGTGCGTGGGTAGATTGAAGGAGTATACACAAACAACAGTAACTGGAAAATGAGGAAGGAATATGCCACTTGGTTTCGCTAAAGTGCCTTCCGGCGCGGGAGCGAGACTTCAACTAGAGGAGGACATTGTACTGGTTAGTAAAAAGTCCGAAGATTTCACAAATATGACGCACCTTTGCGTGCATCCCGCTGATGCGCGAGGTATCCACAGACACGTTGAAGCACCTCGGACCGAGTACAATGTGCAATAGGCCGCTTCGCATGGTCTTCTAAAACGCAGAACAAAAATTATTACAAGCACAGGTCATTTAAGTTTGGGACGCTTACTCTTCAAATAATCCGATTCAAGCGGGGTCAGTTTAGGCCGTTGCGCTGGTTGAGCGGGTGGTTGTGCTGGTTGAGCGGGGAGTTGCGCCGGTTGAGAGTGAGATGAAACATCGTCCATGACCGCGTGGGCCGCATGTACTGCAGCGGCTACCGACATGATGCAACGTTTACGGTTAACGCTTTAAATTCCGACATGCATAGGTGCATACCTGGCCCTTCAGCTACACCGCTAGCCCCCTTGTCCCTGACCTCAACTCCCGGCTCGGCTTTCGGGCTCTGTTCTTCGAGCTTCGGCTTTTTGTCCTCGAGCTTCGGCTTTATGTCCTCGAGCTTTGGCTTTACGTCCTCGAGCTTTGGCTTTTTGTCCTCGAGCATCGGCTCATGGTCCCCGACCTTCGACTCTTCGTCTTCGACCTTCGGCTTCTGTACCTCGACCATCATATCCCAGACTAGAATATTCAATACTTAGCTATTATACTTTAACTCCACCATTTGTGCTCACCAGGGATCTCAATGGAGCTCGATCTGCGCATTGAGGGACTGCGTTCGGTCTTGATTGTGGACATCTGTGGCAGGGCGAGGATGGCAATCAGTATTGCAATACATAATACGGGGTGTTGGCTTGACTTACTGGATTCCTTGCTTTGGTTTGCGGCTCAAGTATATGGTCGCGGTTGGATCCGGAAATTGCTTGGCTTTGATTAAGCGCCGACCCTATATCTCGGAGTCAGGGTTTATTTGGCCACGTCAGCGTTACCTAAACCGCCGATTGCCCAAGATCAGGATCAAATTGGGCTCAAGAGAGTAATATGATCGTCATGTCGAATGTCCCACTTGTGCCCTGAAGATCCCTGGAGGCCGCAACGGAAGCGCCTAGAAACCCAGCCTCGGGGGCTCTATTTCCGCGTGTCCGTCGCATCGGCGTTTCTGCAAGCGCCCCCCTTAGCGCAGGGCCCGACCGACTGCCGAACCATCCCACGTTTACCAACCTTCGTGCCTACACGGCTGGGGGATTCGGCACTGCAAGCAGCCGAATTTCCAGGAGACTCTGCGTCCGGCGGCTGATTGCACTGGGGACGGTCATGTGACCAACTGCATACAGCCGATCCGCTCCGCACCGCACTCAACGGAGTTGACCACTGGGATCCAGTCGGTTTTGATCGGTCTCTGAAAACTGTCCATTGAACCGTTGTATACAGTAGCTAGCTGGTTTAATATGATTTGTCATCCCACCCAGTGCAGAGTCCTCGCAACCTGCAGATAAACACATTGTCAACCCCGAGGAAATGTTGGTCCTATAAGCATGAGCTCACTGCGTCATCCCCAATGTGAGTTACATATCGCCATTAATCAAGCGGTTTTGAGCCTTACACTCCACGGAAAGTCTTCATAAAGACCTCCACACAGCAGCTTCGGTGTCTTTTATGTGGCACGAGTGGATTGTCCACAAGCAAGGCGCACCAGCACGAAGATAGTACAAATCATGTGCACCGAGTATGAAGGGAGTCGCGCCCTAGCATAGAGGATGAGGCGACTAATGTTGATGAGGGGGAACCGAGTCAGGGGTTTCCACTTCTACCGCAAACATCAGCTACGGGCTGCTTGTAAGTATGGTAGTTGATTGGTACTCGGTATTAATCTCAATTTTGTGATCCAAGGGACTTTTCGCACATGTTAAGCGACCCCGAGACATGTTGTGGCACATATGACCAGTGTCTACACAACAGGCGGCTTTTGCAGCGATACCTGGACCCCAGCTGGTGAATGATCCCGTTGACGCAATGTATGACGATTATGTTAGAATACAATCTTATCTGTAGATGTATGCGATGTATTTGTACTTGTTTACGCCTTGTTCATTTTCATATGCCCGTACGGCAATTTTCATGTCCTTAGTTCTCTACTCTTGTAGTTTGAGCTAAGGTATATTTCTCTTATGTTTCTTTTACTTTCTTTCGCTTACTGTTCCTTGTAGTATATTCTTACTAGGCACAGTCAATTAACAAGTTCTCTAGTACATTCTTACTAGCTCGCCTAAAACCTCCCTGCGTAAGACAACCAGTGTCTCGCTCGGATTTCGCCACAACTAGAGCAACTAGCACATGTATAAATAGCATGATCGACCGACTGCGACTGCTACGCCTACGCTCAATTCTGTTCCGGCCCGTGTACCACTGGGCCCACCGCACTACGTGTTCTCTGTCTTGTGTATTACGAGTAGTGAATATATGCGCTTCTGTGACATTGGTGACAACATGGTATGGGGTTCCGGGCCGAGCAGATAAGCCACTATGATTAGCTCACGTCTGAGCTATAAATACAATATGATTTACCCAGTAAGAAGGTAAATCAGGTGTTATTGACGTGTCTATGGGGTGAATTTGGCTCATATGGGGGTAAATACTAGATAAATACTAGATTGTATAAAGGGGGGTTGGTAAAAGGGGTAAATGAGTATACCGTATAGCAGCGCATCTCGGTAAATTGATTCTGGCAATTTTTCCTGGCGTTGTCGTCGAAATCTCGCAACAGTCGCACCGTTTGTGCCGTTCAATTCGGGCTCAGAGCAACGTATCCGTTGGACAGATATTCCGGGCAACTTTATTCATACAGATTACAAAGGCAAATCCACCTAAATCAAATTCACGCACGTCGGCAATCTTACTTTTAGGAAAGCAGATGCAGAGGGCCTCGCCCACGCTCGCTGCCAACGTTGGCAGAAGCAAGGTCAGGGGCCCGGAGTCGGGCCGCTTCAATGAATAAGCGGGGGTCATGCATCGTCCCGGTATTTGATCATGTGAAGTACACTGCCTTAGATCATACATGGGACATTTTATATATTACTCCAACTGGTGACTTTCTGCTGAAAGATCGAAAATGCAACCAAGTTAGGCTAATCGAGTGAGGGGTAAGTGCGCGAGGAAGGCTTGTGTAGCTTCAAGTGACGCCGTTGCCTCATTTTGAGACCGTCCACGCTCTGAACCTGAGCCTTAGTCAGCCCCCGAAGCCGAATTTGCAATTTTTTCCGTTTCATGCATTAGCGGGGGTTATGCATGACTACCGGTATGCATCATCGGGGGTTCCACTGTAAATGGAACGCGATTTCATGCAACCACTAAATCACGTGAGAAGTGTAGCACCGCTATGCTGTACTTACTGTACTCTCAGGGAACACAACCTACTGCCTCAACGTCTCTCGGGGATCTCGGTTCAAGCTTGAGCACATCGTTCGCGACTTGGCAGCGTGTGATGCGTGCAAAATCGTTATTTTATATATCTCCATCGTAGTTCCTCAGCCACACGTCTCTGTATTCAAATGGGTGCGTCGCCTCATGTTTCGAAGTGTGAGTTACAGCGGTTTGCAAAAGTCTTTTCCAAGCGCCGAAAAAGTTGCATTTTCGGCTGGGGCGCTCCGAGAGAAAAACAGGTCTCGCACATGTAATTCCGCGTCAGATCAAATATGAAGTGCACCAATGCAATCCCCTCGCTCAGGCGCGTCGAATGATATACAGTGCATAGGAAAATACAGGGTGTATTGAGCTTGTATCCTGGCGGCGTAGGAATGAAATACAGCAACAACGTACATTATGACCACAGGCAGAAGCATGGTCAAGGGGCCCGGGTCACGTTTCGCTTTTTTATCGAGATTGGCTCATTCTTGGTTCAGCCACATTCGTTAATACTAATTCTGAGGCCAAGAGGGCAAAGAACGAGCTGGAACAAAGCGGAATGGGCTCAAATTGGAAGTACTATGGACTGGATCCTTCCAATCTATGCTCGCGACGATGTCTTGAACTCAGCTGGGCCGGCGATGTGACCGCGTTGAGGGGTTTCCTCTCGAAATATATCGGACACACAGCTAACATATGGTTCAACTTTCTCCTGACTTGACAGCACCGGACATGAATATTCCTCAACCAGGACCAGGTGTTTGGACAAGGCCTCATCATGCGTCATCGGCAATTCCATTACAGGTGGAAGTCTCGATCCGAAGCTAGGTGAGGATGGCCATAACTGGTCTTTGCTGACGGACTAGTTTGCCTCCACCCGCTAAAGCTCAGCCTATAAACTAAGACATGTCTAAGACACAGGGGTTAGAACATGATTCCTTGTTTAAACTCAATGAGTTGTGTACTACTTACGAAATCATGGAACCCAAGCACGGTCCCCACAAACTCCCGTTCGCTCTTCATAATCGCCTATATCCTCTGTCCAATACACCTGTCGACGAGTTCTAACACAAAGCATGAACAAAAACATCATATGACGTGCGCGGCGACGGGTCCATACCGAGGGGCAAAATCTGTGAGGCCATGGTGGTTGTGGATCAGTCGTATTGCTCCCGCTGTGCACCACGCTTGCCCTTTCGCCACCAAGCGAGGTAAAAAAAAACCAAATTATATTACGGGCACTTCATCTATCGGGCTCGATTTATTACAGGCTCCGAGCGCATTTTGCATCCTTCAGACACGTACACATAGAGCTGTACCAAACAATACTACAAGCAGGATCGCAAATTTGATGGCCACCAGAGACGGACGGAAACAGGATAATAC
>WSLM01000114.1:0-30381 GCA_019677335.1 Ceratobasidium sp. UAMH 11750 | reverse complement strand
ATGAGGAAAGTGAGATGGAGCTGTGGATGAGCGAGAGTGGGTCGACTCGACCTACTTGGGCCCGATGATGGTGTATAATTGCCTGTTTTGGTTGCCATGGTACGCAAAGGTGATAATCTTTAGCTATCTCAAACCAAGTATATTTTAGTGGCAACTTGATAATCATTATATATGTTCTTATGACGAGATTAGCTGTAAGCGGTTCATACTCAAAAACTCATTATTTGTACAAGTTCACAATGCGAGAACACGAAAATGGTCCTGAAATAACCCACAACTAAAACAGCAATGCACTATCGCTGCTACTCACCACCCAGCATCCACCAGCCGCCAGGCGTAGTCTAAACTGAAGCATTAGAGACACACCGCGGCCCTAATGTCTCACCCGAGCTCAAGTTCCTTTCCCCTTCATCCGGTTTTTCACCTTGCTCCCACCACCAAAGTTGGTGAAACCCATCTGCGCCTTCATATCCTGCTGCTCCTTCTTGGCGTGCAAATTTCCTAAACCTGATAGTGCGGCGTAGGGGTTCGTGCCTCCTCGCTTATCCTTGTCCTTTTTACTAGGCCCGTAGAAGCTCGAGGGAGGGATACCATTGGAGGCGGTCGTGGACCCTATGGGGGTAAACGCAAGGGGCTCTACTGTAGGCGTAGAAGGTGTTTTGCGAGGTGTCGAACCGGGTGCCTTGGAAGGTGTAGTGGGAGCAAACGTAGAAGAAGCGATAGTTGACTTTTCGGGGGATACGGTTGGGGAACTCGATTTAGTAGCCGTAGGGGAGACAGGCTCGCCTGCATCCTCGATCTCGTCAGTGTCAGAGTAGCCGACCAGTGGCTTCGCCGCGCTCGATGATGGAACGCCAACCGGAGTGGGCCGCGACGGCCCAGCTACACCCTCCTTTCCAGCCCTCGTGCCTTCAACGCGAACTTTTTTGTTGGGTGAATCGAATATATTCCAAGGCATGGTTCGCGTCTGTTTAGGTTTGTTCGAGCCATTCGCTTCCATGTCGTCCCGAGTGCGTTTAGTACCGAAGGTATCAGAAGCTATGGACGTGGGGGTGGGTAGTGCCTTATCGGTTTGAATGTAGAACAAGACGTAAGCGTTTTTACGGCTGACAGGAGGGTCGGCGCAGGGCATGACTTGATCGTCATCCATTATAGTCCAGCGGCCGTCGGCGCCTTTGACGTGTGCCGTATAGTGTCCCGAGTTTGGTCCAGAGCCGAGATGGTGAATTACACCATAGAGGACATACTTTTTGCTCGTCTGAAATAGATATAGATTGTGAGGGTAGTCCAGTAGGCAAAAGATAGAAACACACCTGGCCCTCGCTCATGTATTGTTGGATATCGAGCACCTCGGGATACGATATTGGCAGTGCATTCTTTCTCCCATCCGGCCTAAATCGCTTGAGATGGATGGTTAGGCATACAGGCGCCTCGTGAATCGTCATAAATTTTTCCGCCGTGACAGGTTTCTTGCACTTTTCGCATCGGTATGCATCTTCACCGCTCAGGACATCAGGTTTCGCAAACTGGGCCAAGGCGCGAGCAAGGGATTCAGCACGAGCAATGTCGACGGAAAGGTCGAGAATAGAGTCGAACGTGTCAGAGCAGTGCCCGCAGGTTCGACAGGAGACCCGGGAGCGCAGGCGGCCGCCAAAGATTGCGTGGACCCATGATGTTTCAGCGAGGGGTGGGGGGACCTTGGCAGGATTGGGGTATGTGGCGGAAGTAGAACTGTAGATAGCGAGCGCGGACCGTTGGAGAGCATCAATCATGTACCGTAAAAATTCGTGAGCGTCTTCCTGCCTGCCGCGGCGGATGCCTTTGGCGATTTCTAAAGGAAGATAGGGTGTTAGTTGGGCAAGGAAGCGGTAAATGGACGGAGGAATAAGTTAAGAATGGGATGGGGTAGATACGAGCATGAGGAAACATACTATTGAGGTTGTCAAGGACCATGGCCGTGTTACGTTTCCTGGCAGTGAAGGATGCCCGGGCAAGATCGCGCAGGAGGCAGATCGTGCAAAATGATATTTTGATATGTTTGTGGTCGAGGAGCATGCGAAGGAGGGGCGGGGTATGGAGCAGGCATTGGAGTACGCTATTGAGGAAGCATGTGTTTCCTGAATTGTTGAAGCCGGGATGGCGAGCCGTCCTTTCTGGCCAATCCATGTCAAGAGGCCCGGAGAAGAGTGTTTCCTTCATCGAGGACGGCTTCGATGGACTGGTTGGTGCGGGAGGCTGTTCTATGATCAGTTCATCTTCCTCATCCTGTTCATGCGGCGATCAACTCCCAGGCTCGTGATGGCAAGCTAAGAGACGCACCTCTGATACCGGACCATCATTTATGGGCTTGTATTTTCCTTCGGCTATTCCAGCTGTGAGCACGCCGCTGGTGGGTGTGAGACACCCCTGCTTGAACTCTAACGGATGCTTGAGTAGCTCGTCGAGGTTATTGTTTAGTGCTCCGTTGGTTGGTTTCAGTGGGCCGAAGACAGGAGAAGTAGCACGATCATGATCGAACTGTGAGGGTAATGGCGGGGGAGATGCAACTGCGAGCATTGTACATGTGTCAAGGGGGCAAGACGGCGCGGCGCTCGGGGTGGCGGAGTGAATGAAGGCCAGATCGCTGGGTCACGTGCTAGGTTGATCACGTGCACCAACGATTCGAGTCGTCGTCCACATCCAGCGCTCCACGCCTTGTACCGCTTTCTAGTCCTAGTGAGCCATCTGGGCTCGCCGAATTTAGTCTACTCTGTCACACCGCTCCGTAGTTCCGTGGTGGGTCTTTTTTTCTCAATTGTTGCTAATCTGACGTTTAGTTGTTTGTTTTTTCCTCTTGTTTTTCAAGTTCGCGACAGGTATTGACGTAGTCTAGTTTGGTTTTGACGCACAGACCAACTGCAAATTACGGACGAACACGGCCCAGTCATAGATCATATGGACGTTGTCCCGAGCCTCACATCTGAAGGCGTTATGGACTCGCCAATGTTAAACGAGGACCACCACTTCCACGACCATGTTACGCCGGAGGAAGTACTTGACGCGCTTGACCAGGCCTCTAAACGAGTAGAGGCGGCAAACAGCCTAACCAACGGTACTGCCGAAACATTAGCTTTGGACGCCGAGCACCAAGAACTTCCAAACGCTGGGATTCTTTCGGAAACAGCGCAAACGTCCGTTCTCCATGCGGACCACACCCAATCCGTTCTCGCCATATCGAATGATCAAGACTACATCGCTTTTGGGGATCCAGGGGGCGTAGATACTGTTAGTGCTCTTGCCGTATGAATCGTCTTTTCAACCACCCACCTTAGTCTTTCTAGCATGCTGGAATGAGCCACATCCCCGACTCCATGCTCAACGAGCACAGCATTCCGAGGTTCACAAAAGACCTAGCGCGCGAAATCGAGGCAGAAATGGACACCGGTCCAAGTGTGGGGCATTCTATTGCCTATCCCGAGCTAGAGGCCGAGCAAACACCGGAGACCCCTGTCGTTGAGGCTGAACACCTAACTGCCGAGCCACTTCGACGCATGGACGACGAAACTATCCCGGTCACGGCACGTCACAAGGATTCTATCATTGGCGTTCTAGACAATGCGCCGGCGGCTGCTGCAACCGAGACGATTCAGTTGATGGGGTTAGGCGAATTGCCAAGCAAAGAAGAGAATAGGTCGTTCCAGCAACCCCCGGATGTTCCCACAGATACACCTTCAGAGTCGTCTCAATCGAAACCGATCTACCTGGAACATATTCAAGTAATCGAACCCGACGAGCCTACCGAAGAGGGTGACGATCCGCCCGTGAACCAGGAAGATTCTATTCAAGTTCGAGTCATCGGAGCCATCGGCGACAATTTTATTGCGGACGGGAATCAGTCTACCCTTGACATAGAGGGGCTACTCGTCCCGCCAACAGCAGACGTTGAGCCCGCCTCAGCGGTTAGCACCGAGTTTGCGATCGAAAACGACCCAGCTCTTGCACTGACTGAAACGGCCACCACAACTACTACCGAGGAGGCGTCTGCGCCAATGGAGCCTGCAGCCGTGCCTAACCAAGGGTCGCAACCAGAGCTCGAGGCATCCCCCGAGGCAGAAACTATCGTTGCTACGACCACTGTTACGACCGTGGTAGAAACTGAAACTACTGAACAGCCTAGTTTAGGCGCCGATGCGGATGCTGATGCGGACGATGACCAAGCGGAATACATGAGGCGTGCAGAGCGAACCCAGCTTGAACAGGGCAACATGGACGTGGCGGGACAAGGCGCACAGGACAACAGCCCAACTCAGGCCGAAGACCCGGCGCCAACGACCACAGCGATCACATCCTCCGAACCGGCCGGCGAATCCGTACCCAACGACGAAGGACCGATGCTGGCCGAGCAGTTGGGACAAGCTCAAGAGGTAACGGCCGGACCAATCAACTCGGCAGGCCCCGCGGATCCTACCCTCGACCCTCCCGGTGGCGATTTGAGCCCTCGTGCGCCACAGTATGCCATCGTCCTTGATGCACCCTCAGCAGCCGCTCCTCCCGGGTTGTTCGACCAACCAAAGGTGTGCTGTGTTCCTTTCCCGAAATCCTGCGCAAACACTCATAATGGGTAATTTTAGTCGCCCGAATGGCAAGGGTTCGCTGCATTAGACGCGGATGCTCCTGGCTCCCCAGAATTTGTGGATCATAGCTGTACGTCTCTGTATATTCAAACCCGCCAAGCCCCTACTTACGGTTTACCGCATTTGTGGTTTGAGTAGCCGAAATAAATGAAGAAATCCACAATGACCCGGAAACCAACGACGCCGACGCGCAGCCCGTCCCGTTAGCCGGCACATCTGTAGGCGCTGGTCAGGGTCGCAAGCCCAAAATGATTATGGAGGTCGTTATCCCGATCCCCAGCAAGGGCAAAAAGAAGACCACCAAGCTCGAATCTCCTGAACCGACCACCCGCGGCCGTTCAAAGTCTAGAGCAGTTGGATCCTCGAAGTCTAGCTCGTCTTCCAAGGCAAAAGCTCGTCCGCGATCATCAGGCTCTGGAAGGTCCAGCTCGATTTCCTCATCCCGCAAGAGTACGCACAGTACCTCTCCTGCTTCATCCCCTAAGAAGTCATCAGCACGCAAGCGGACGATTAAGCCTCGGCCCCGTGCGTTTGGCTGGCGTAAGAAGGTGAAGAAAGTAGGAAAACCCACGTCGGTCGAGCGTGCGGCGCATTCGGGGAAAGTCGAGGTTGTAATGCAAAAGCGACCCGGTCTCTTGAGAAGGACCGGGAGCATACCCAGTGGCAACGTGAGTGTTTTTCCCTATCGCTCTGGTCCCCAAACTTATACATGGGTGACATAGAATGTGAAGTTTGCGCCTTCGGCGGAGGCGAGCAAAAAGAGGAAGGCGGAGAGCGAGCCCGACGAAGAAGAACAAAACCACGAGGCACATAGTTCCGACGCAGACGCGGAAGGGGAGATTGAAGAGGGCTATGAGGTCGAGGAGGTCGAAGAGGTCGAAGAGGTCGAAGTGTCCAAACCTGAGCCGAGCAAGCCTGGACCAAGCAAACCGATTAAACGACCGCGCCGCTCCCTAACCGCTCGCAAGACACCCACAAAGGTTCCAGAGGTGATAACCGACAGTAGGAAGTCGAAAAAGCGACGGTTCCGTCGATAAGTTACTGGGCTATGGCTGAATTGTCAACTTGCCCGCCTCGAATACCCGATTTGACTGAATGTGTTGTTATCTCCCGTCGCTTCAAGTCTTTCGTCGTACATTAGCTTTCGTCTCGACATCTGTTCATTTACCGTTTTCTGTTTTTATGTATTCGTTCTTGGTAGCGATTCTGATCCGTAATTCACTTGTAAATTTTCGTGCTTTATATAACAGATGTAGTTCAGATCTCTATCGGTGTCGGTCATGGCTAGGCGCCATTGGCCTTGGGTAGGATGAGGTGCCAGGCTTTCGAGGGCACACTTAAGCCTGAGTTATATTTTTGTGAAACGCCGCAAGTATCTGATTAAGAGGCAAGAAATGGGTACACGAGATCTCAACCAGCTGCATACGTGTGTTTACGGTGCCGCGATCTTTTTGAGTTTGCCAAAGTTGGGCGTACCTAGGCCAGTAGCCGGGTCCCAGCCAACAGTGGCGTTGAATCCAGGTGTGTTGCTGCAGGAAAGTAAGCTCAAATAATTCAAAGAAGATGCCAAGTAACGCACCATCCTGGGTTGCTGCCCTTGGTAATATCGTTCAAACCGGATCGGCCGTGAGTATACAGCCATGGGTTCTGCGGACGAACAGGAACATAAACCTCTGAGTCCCAGTCGAGCTACTTTAAACTCACCAAAAATCCGAGCGGCGGTAGCTTTTTAGCCAGGCGTGCATCGTTTAGGAGCGCGATGATGCCTGCGACCGTTGGGGCGGAAGCAGATGTCCCACCGATATACTGGTCTATTCCTCCAACGACGACACGGAAGTGAACCCCTTGAGCAGCAATATCAGGATATGCCCGTCCCTTGGGGTTGTACAGGCCGCTATATGCGCCTCCGAGCTGGGAGAAGTGTCATTTTCACCAAATGGGTCGTACGAAGAATCGTAAACCAACCTTTTTCAAGTAAAGTGGGACATCGGTGGCCTGGTAGGCAGGCCGCTTAAACTAAATTGGCCGTTAATATCTACCCCAACATGGGTTTCAGTCAAACTCACATAGTTGGAGAATCCTCCACCGCTGAAATCGACAGTAACTTCAGGGATGGAGCGAGTGCCTCCAACTGCAGTTACACTAGGGTGTACGTCAATTATGGGTGGAAACAACCGCGGACATGAAGACCTACTAGGGGCACGAAGCAGGGAATGCAGGCAGGAACGTTTTCTTCTTCTTCCCATCGTTGGACACACATACTCTAGAGCCGGAAAGCTAGTAATAAGGCGCGAAATCAATATTGACTCGTTAATTTTATGGTCGGGTCCACGAACTTTACCGTCACCGACGCCGCCGTCGCCACTTGAAAACAGGAACGTCACACCCCGAGCACCGAGTTGAGCAAACATGCTGCATACACGCTTTGCGTACTCGATCGGAACAGTCTGTTCCTCATCGCCATACGAAGTAGAGATTGTTTGGGGTGGGTTCTTTTGGGCCAGAAGGTATTGCAGGAACTCGAGGTACGGCTCCGAGTTGTTATCGGGCGTTCCGATGGAGGGATTGAAAGGAGGACGCCCGGCAGTTGTATAATAAATGTTCTGGACGGGATAGCTAATACCACCGGCGTACTGGACGTCTAGTTGTGCTTCGCCGCCTGTCGAACAAGTCGATCAGTTTAGGGAGTAGCACGCATATATTGGTGCGTACCTGCAGATTCGGGATCCTGCGGGTTAATACCTCCATTAATGGATTCGACTGTGAAATTGGAGCGAACAGCGCGAGGATGGTATTTTTTGTAGAACGTCTGGAGGTCGGCAAAGTTGGCGAATTCTTCAAGGTAGCCAGCAATTCCGAGGCGGTTGGATTTGACTGTTGCAGTATAGTTTCCTGGCGAGAGTGTCGGCGTCTGAACTAGAATGTCCATTGAATCGACTTACCAATGTTGTAGAGTGCCTGCAAGCATGAGATGGTAATGGTGCTATTGCATGACGCGTCCGGAGTAAGAGCAGCAGCCTTGCTCATAGGGTCGCTTTCGTAGTGGAAGGTCGCTTTGTGCGGGCGAGGGTTTCCGAACATGGTTGTTGGAGTGATAAGGTGGACTATTCGTTATCCAAACATGAGAGTTAGGTTACCAAGTACTACAAAAACACTTACTGTGTGCATGTATGGATTCCGGGACAGAATATTCCATGGTGCGCACAATCTTCTCCCCAGACTCCGTGTGTTCCCAAATGCCGTATTCAGTTCCTAGCATCTCTTCCGCCTTAGATACAGGCAATACGATGGTGACCCAATCGCGGGCAGGGGAGCGTTCTAGAGTCGAGGGTTCAAAGCCATGGGACGCCAGCCAGTCGTCTACCGATGACAGGGAACTTGGCATGAACTAAAGTTAGGGCAATTCACGACTATATGTAACACAACTAACCTAGCGTGGGGCGTCACAAGTACGTTGACCTCCTCGGGTGAAAGATGTTGTCCATAACGAGCATGATTGGGGTCGCTGACTTCGTACAGCTCACGCTCCAGCTGGTCAAAACTGAGCAAATGTATGAATATTTAGTGGAACTTGGCCTAGATCTAAATGTGTACTTACTTTGGTTGTGGGAGCGCAATTCGAAGCTTGAGGGGGTACCCAGCGGGCGCTTTGCTGTGGAGTCTCCAACCACGGGGCACCTCTGCCAAACGCTCTTTCAAGACATGCGCGCCAAACGACGTCGCAACGGCGCTCTGCACGGCGACAGCGGCTAGAAAGAGTCGGAGCGACCACATGAGGGGGAGAGTAGAGACCAGCAGCCATCTGGCCCAAGGGCCTTATAGACCCACTAGTGGCCCCGGTGCCCCACACTGCAGCTGGAAGCTCCGATGGCGACACACGGGAAGACAACTCTGCACATGGCCGCTGCCCGGTTACCACTATAGGAGAAGTTGTAGAAGTCCAGCGACCCTCGGAATGGCGCTGAACTCGCCCTGACTCAGCAGGCTGTCCGCCGTTGTGAAAATGGCCCGCGCTTATAAGCGTCAAAGCAATACTCGGTCGAGGTGGAAACGCATGGCGTGCATCGATCTGGGTATGGTAGTAGCATCCACGACCCTTGCCCTCGCGAGGAATTCCTCGGACTCGATTCAACCACAACGTGGAAGGGAGAGGGTATGAAAGTTGCATACGGCGCAGATCACGTAAATTAAGGACAGATAATTCTACAGGAACATATCTCAGCATCGGGGTAGGTGGAATCACTTAGCGCGGTAAACCGGTGCGCATTACAATGCCTGACGTTCAACCGCAATCATGTGGCAGGCCGCAGCGCCCTCAAACGTTCCGCAAGCTGGGTGTCCTCCTCTCGGACGGCACTCTTTCCTTCTTTAACACCGAGGTCCGGGACCTTCCCAGCGAGGGCCGGCTCCATGTTCTGTTCGAGCTCGATGTTCGCTTCATCGGCCATTTGAGCCATTAGGTTATCTATTTGATCTTGGGGGGTCGAGACTGGGACATTGTTAGTCGGTTGTGCTCCTAATCACTGCCATGTGACGTACCTGCAGTGGTCGATTGCATTGTATCTTCCATGTATGAAGTTTGCACGTCCAAATCGGCAAACTGGGACTCGAACTTGTCCATGACCAGAGAAATCTGCAAGACCGTATTAGTGGACCACCCAATCATCCAGAAAGAAACTGACTCTCTCCAGGTTCATGCTCTCCACGGCCTTATCCATACTCTTCACCACCGCAGTCATGTTCCCCGTGACCTGCCTCATCGTCACCGCGGTCTCCACTCGTGAGGCAACGGCATCGATTCGACTCGCAAGCCTCAACAGGTTTAAAGCTTCGTTTTTCTTCCTAATTGCATTCGAGGCATAAATTCGTGCACCATCGGTATTGCCTTGCTGGAGAGCCTGGGAAAACGTCATGCTGCCGCGATTGGTGGCAATACTCGCGAGGTCATACCTTCTTCAATTTGGCCTTTTCTGTGTTCTCATCTTTCTGAGCCTTCTTGGATTGTCGGTTAAGGCTCTTGGCCGTGAACTACGAGGTGGATTAGTATATCGACCGGAACCCGTGCTGTGCTGTGTCACCTTGAGCTGGAAAAGACTTTCTGGGTTGTATGATTAGTTCTATTCGCCATTTATATTTGAACGACTCACTCTCAAGGTTGCTCATAATAGCAGAGGTTAATGGTTCGTAAAGGGTGATGTGGATGTGGTGGTGGGAGAGACGGCTGCGATTGGAAATTAAACGCCCCAGGCATCGACGGCGCTTTGTCTCTCACCAGCACCGCTTTAGCCACCGTGTCATCAAATTGCTTTCAAGGCTACATCGACCAAGCACTACTCTTGATAATCAACTCAAAGCCGCTCTGCTTTATTTTTCTAGCATTTTGGTACCATGTCCGATTCTGAAGCGAAACCTCTCTTCAAAAAACGCGCGAACCGTCCCCAACCACGCCAGCGACCGTCCGAGGACGTAGCAGAGGAGGCGCAAACCCCAAAGGATGATCGCGAAGCTTCAGAGGGGGTTGACGAGGAGAAGCTTTCGTGAGTCGATTTTTAAGATCTCTGCATGTTATTTTTGATGCATTTACTTGTTTAGGATCGAGGAGCTGCTTGAGCTACGAAAGTTGCGTCGCCAACGGCAGGGTATCGATTCCACAAAGCTCAGTGCTGGTGGTACTAAAAAGAAGAAGAAAAGAGAGGAAGAGGAAGAAGAAAAGTACGGACTTCGGCCCGGCGGGACGCGTAAAGACGGCGACGAGTGCGTGTGTCTATTAGATCCCAGTATTAATCTCATCCTCACTATTTGCCGGGCTCTCTTTTAGCGACGGGGACCAAGAGAATATCGAAGATATAGCTCGAAAGATTGTCAAGTCGAACAACTTTACTCAACAGACGAACAAGCTTGACGTCGATAAACATATGTGAGCGTTCCTTCTTTTGTCATATCCGCTAGCGTTTACAGTTGTATCCCCAAGGATGAAATACATCGAAGAAGAGATGGAAAAGCGTCGGGGGAAATCTGCAACGGGATCCGGTCCATCCACTAGCACTTCGTCTGATCCCTACGACGAGCTTTTCCGCATTTCCGAAAAATACAAGATCGAGAAGAAGGAGCTTGAAGAAGGAAGCGTTACGAACAGCTCTGCGATGTTAACAGCTATACCAGAGGTCGACCTGGGGATGGAGTGAGTCTGTTTCATTAAAATGCCGGTATTCGGCTTATTCTTTGCGCCTACTAGCACACGGCTGAAAAACATCGAGGATACGGAAAAGGCGAAACGTACGGTATCAGAAACCCGGCGAGAAAATAAGCCGCGGGACGCCAATGACGAACGACATTTAGCTGCAGCGCGTTGTAAGTTGGTGAACTCGTACATTTGCGCTTCGAGTGGCTTGACATTATTTATAGTTTTTAATCCGCACCTCAAGGTGCAATCCGATGCTGATGCGATGCGCAACGCAAAGCTCGAGGCGATGGGTCTGCCGCCGGATATGGACACCCGAGGGTATATCAAAGAGCGAGACAATAGACGGGATGTTGCCACCGACGAGCAGGTTTGTGTCGTCGAGTTGTACGCTTACTTGGACTAATCACGCCTTGTAGGTGATGGAGCGGTTCAAGAAGCGAATGAGGAAATAGTGTTGCAGATTATGATTCTCGTCACAGACGCCGGCATATTATATCATTACTGCTATATTACGTGCTTAGAGGCTTAATAGCTCGCAAAAGATCACTTGGTCCGCGAAGATACAGGGTTTCTTACTTTCTTATGTCAGTTCTACCAAATACGTACCTTTTGGTCCGAGCGGCGCAATCAATCGGCTTTCTGCTGCAGTGTCATGATACTTGTCAACACCGGTCCAAGTGTCGACAATATATCAGAGACTCACACGTCTGAACAGGCCACCGAGTGCGCCACAAACTCAGGAGGGAGCCTGGAATGCGCGCAACCCGATGTTTCATCCGCGTACCAATCACAATCGGTGTACATTATTTTCCTGAGAGTACAACAACAAGGGGAGTGCGAGACTGGTTAGATAAGCTCGGCGGCATTCACAGGCATTTCGTCCTATGCTAGCGTCAGTACAGGATGCATGGACGCGCGCATTAGAACGTACGATCTGGGTGCTGTAGAACTGCTCAATATCACGGAGAATGCGCACGTCGTCGATCGTGACAAACTGGTGAAAGGTTACGTCTTAGCTTCGAGGACTAAGTTGAGACAAACTACGTACGTTGATAGCAACACCTTTACGTCCAAAGCGGCCAGAGCGACCGATTCGGTGGATGTAGTTTTCACGGTTGCTAGAAGCTTAGTTAGTACGAGCGGCCATAAACAAATGAGGGAAATACTTACGAAGGCAAGTCGTAGTTGATGACGAGAGATACTTGCTGGACATCAATGCCTCGCGCCCAGACATCTGTCGTAATCAAAACACGGCTGTGATCGAGAGGTTAGAAGAGAATATGCGTGCTAGAGGCAACTTACCTGGAACCGCTGCGGAACTCTTGCATGATAGCGTCCCGCTCTTTTTGCACCATGTCACCGTGCTATTTGGTCAAACATAAGCATACGGTACTACCGACCGGGAGTTCGCTTACCATCGAGGCAACAGTGAAATTTGCGCCACGCATCTTCTCCGTGAGCCACTCCACCTCCAGTAATGGATTAGTGACAATGCCGCGCACGCTGCAGACATACTTACCTTGCGACGGGTGTTGCAAAAGATAACGGCTTGGGTAATCGTAAGAGTGTCGTACAAGTCGCAGAGAGTGTCGAACTTCCAGTCCTCCTTCTCGACAGCAACGAAGAACTGTTTGATGCCTTCCAACGTCAATTCATCACGCTTGACGAGGATGCGGATCGGGTCGGTCATAAACTTCGTGGTCATCTCCAAAACGTCGTAGGGAAGGGTGGCCGAGAGAACCACCACCTGCGTGGAGGGGGGCAAATAACGATAGACATCGTAGATCTGGTCCTTAAATCCCTTGTTGAGGAGCTCGTCTGCCTCATCCAGGACGAGCATTTTGATATTACGTGTGCGGAGGTTTCGGCGGCGAATCATGTCGAACACGCGCCCAGGCGTACCGGACACAACATGCTGGCCGTGATCGAGCTTGCGAATATCCTCGCCGATAGAAGTGCCACCAATACATGCGTGGCATTGCACGTTCATGTAGTCGCCGAGTGCCAGGATGACCGACTGAATTTGAGTTGCCAGTTCGCGCGTCGGGGAGAGCACAAGCGCCTGAGTCTCGCGAAGGGTCGTGTCGATGGACTGAAGAATGGAGATTGAGAATGTGGCAGTTTTTCCGGTACCAGATTGAGCCTGGGCAATTACGTCGCGACCTTTGGTAATGGGCAGGATGGCACGTTGTTGGATGGCAGACGGTTTTTCGAAGTCTAGCCAGACGGATGAGTTAGCACACTTGAATAAAGCCAGGGATACATACTATAAGCATAAATTCCGCGAAGCAGGTCTTCCTTCAATCCGAGTTCATCGAACGTTGACACAACCTTGACCGCCTCGGAAGATTCGAAGACTAGCTTCTCGTCGCTGTTGACGTTTGCCATTATACTGATTCTGTGTTTTAATTCGGTCAATCTACACCAAGTAGGGGCCCTATACTCACATTTACAGGAGATTTGCACAAGTGAGATGGTGGTGGAGATGTGGTAAAAACCTGGGCGCTAGTCGGCCAAGACCCGTACGTAAGCAAACACTCTCATCCACTGCTCACCTTCTCGCCACTCTCTAGTTTGTTCTACCCGCCATGGACTCCATAATCGAGGTTCAGCGCAATACGCACGAGGAGATTGAGAGGTTTGAGCGGGCTTTGGCAGAAGTTCTTTCGCATCCGCAGGTTACGGTAAGCGTCAAGCTCTCTTCTCGCTTTGTTTTTCGCGCCAACATGGTTGTTCTATCCCAAGAATACGCTTCTCGAATGCGCACACGCCTTGTACATGTTCAGCACCGGAATTTCGCTGACGTTTTAGTACATATAGCATAGGACGAATCTCATTGCCGAGCACAAGGCGAGCGCAATCCTCGATAGGATGCACGCGCGCATGGTTACCCTTAATTCTCAATATATGGATGAGACTGGGTCGGTGGGCTGCTCATTCTTAATTGGACTACACTAATTATACGAATGCTTGTAGACCAAGGGATCAGGAGCTTGAACAGCTGTCGTCCGCGGGCGCACCGGACGATTTAACCGATTTCTATTCGAAGCTCAAGAGGGTCAAGGACTACCGCCATAAGTACCCCGACAGCGCTACGAACGGATTTGATCTGGAGCTTGAGGGCTTGCTAGGCGGTGGAGCTCCCGGTACGGCCGAAGACGGTGTAGAGCAGGATGATCGTAAGTATATAGCCTTTCCCTAGGGATTTGTACTTACATGTCTGCCTTAGCTTTCTCTCGACTGTTCTCCGGGGAAGAATCATTCGGTCGGTATGTTGACCTCAATGCGAATCATACCGAGTACAACAACCTCAAAGGCCTTGGCAAGCGTTTCCTGCCATACCTTCAATACCTCACGATTTTGGCCGAGGTTGGGGCCCCGGACGCCGCTGGCCAGTTAGGAGCCGAACTGAACGAAAAAACGAGGTTCAGCAAAGAGTACGAAACGTGAGTTCCGTTTAACCAATTTCGCACTTCGTTCACTCATTTTTAATTAGATACTTGTCTAATCTCTATACGTACTTGCTCTCATTTGTGAAGCGTACTCGGCCGCTCCAGCCTCACGCTCAACAACAAGCAGACGCAGAGGCGGAGTTCGATAAACTGTGGGAACAGAACCAAATTCAAGGATGGGATGCAAGTGGGAGCTCGGGACCAACAAACGGAGCGGCTCCGTCGGAAAATATATGGTGCGAAGCTTGTGAGTTCATCCCTGCCTTCTTGCTCGAACGTTATGAACCTCTCGCTGCTTAGGCCAACGACACTACGCGAAACAAACGGTGTACGATGCTCATCTCACCTCCAAAAAGCATATCAAGGCTGCTGCTCGTACCCAACAAAATCCCTCTCCAGCTACAAACGGTGCTGCTCCCGCCCGCGATGCCCAACCCTCGAGTTCGCGTAAACACATTAAAACATATCGAGCCGCCTTGCTCACTCATCTCCTTGGACCCATACTCAAGGTGTTGCACGCGACGCTGCTCGAGACGAAAGCCAATGTAGAACGGCGCTTCTCTCTAACGTCTCATGAACGCGAATTGGAACTTGAGGAGCCCGAGGTGGATATCGCGCCTGTGACGACTGGAGATGCTGCAGAGGGGGCGCCCGCAATCGAGGAGGAAGAGGAAGAGGAGCGGATATACAACCCCCTCAAACTTCCGCTTGGATGGGACGGGAAGCCTATCCCGTACTGGTTGTACAAACTTCATGGGCTTGGAGTCGAGTACCGCTGCGAGATTTGCTCGGACCATGTGTACATGGGCAGGTACGTGTTTAGAGATTGGTATTGTCTACTCGGCCTATATATTTTTTCTTGTAGGAAAAATTTTGACCGCCATTTCCAAGAATCTCGACATGCATTCGGTATGCGCGCACTCGGGCTCCCCAATACGAAGCATTTCCATGAGATTACCCGCATTGAGGACGCTCTGGCCCGTAGGTGTTATTTCTCTTTCACTCCCTGCAGCTGGCTGATTTTTGGTTAGTTGCCGAGCGACTTAAGCAAGAAGGAAGGCAAGAGATATTCCAGAACGAGACTATGGAGGAATTGGAAGACGAGGAAGGAAACGTATACAACAAAAAGACTTATGAGGATCTCAAGAAGCAGGGGTTAATCTAAGCTACGGCTGCGCCTTTTTGATCTTTTTGTAGTTTTAGTCCCCTCCGTCAGCTGCTAGACAATATACTTAGTTTACCGAATTTTATTTGCACAGTCGGGTGCCATCATGAAAGTGGCTGACGGCGCTAAGCAGTCTCAGTTGCTCAGTCCCACCATCATCTTCCATAATAAGGCCATTTTCGCACTCGCGCCCGAGAGCTTACACTTGATACCTCTCTATGCATTTATACCTCCGCGATGTTCCGCAACGGACTTTGATTCTCACGACTAGCTCTGATGACGAGATACGGGCGGGACGGCCGAGGCGGGCATTGGTCTTTCGGGCGGCGGAAGGTGCCAAGGGTAGCTCGCAGGCTATCGTTGAGTTTCTGCGCAAGGACCAAGTTGATCTAAACGGAGTAGTTCGCCTAACTCTCCACGAGGTTATGGGATGTCTCGGTCTTATTAGTGTGGGCGGAGGTACGTCGCAGGACGGGTATATACTGTGGCATAGCTGAAATATGATTGTCTTTAGAGTTGTTTCTTGCCGTAGTGACCTCTGCGACAGTCATAGGAAACCTTACTCCCCAAAAGACCAACCCAGAGCAAGTATCCAAAATCAACGAGGTCGCCTTCTTCAGCTTGAACACCAATACCTACGATGACCTTTCCCTCGCGTCTGACGGACCTACCAGCCCTACGATTGGAGCTTACGAAATGAACGATGCTTATGAACGGGACAGCTTGGGACATCAGATGCAGACGACCCAGCCCGTGTACGAGCACCCGTGCTCATCGCTTTCCAAAATCATGAGCTCTGGGACATTCTACTACGCGAGTAATGGCAGATGGGATATTTCGACGAGGCTGCAAGCTCGGACAAGACGGCAAGCGACACATGACCAAAACGTGTTTGACCCGAGATTCGTGTGGAACGAATACATCGCTGGAAGTGAGTCTACTGTCGTGTGATACGAACGAGCTACTCACCCATGACGTACAGGCCTGATTGACTTTAGAGCGCGCCTAGAGCAAAACGAAAGGGATGAGCTCGATACATGCCACTTTATTGTAAGTTTTCCTTCAACCCTGGGGCCGATAACCTAATTGCCGTCTTAGATTTTGGCTATTCAGGGGTACGTCGGGCTTTACGCTATACCCCTGTCGGCGCCCCCGCAGGCTGGTGGGCCTACTATCGGAATTATAGGCATGATATCCCGATTGAGCTGGAAGCGTGCTGGTACGCGCTATAACACCCGAGGGGTGGACGATGTAAGCCATCAATATTGAGACCTTGGCTACTACTCAATTTCGCATAGGATGGCAATGTCGCGAACTTTGTTGAGGTACGTGCATTGGAGCCAGCCGTGCCACCCGAAGTGACCAAGAAAACAGACCGAAACCATTTTTGCCACGAACGATACCTGCTGGTCGTATGCCCAAGTACGAGGCAGCATACCGCGTGCGTTACTTTCGAGTCCAGTTTGACCAAACAGGTACTGATTGGTCGCCGTAAAATAGTATTCTGGGAGCAACAAGGGCTTCAGATAGGGGCGCAACGAATTCAGATTACCCGGCCACAAGCCGCATCCCAGCCGGCGTTCGACCGTCATTTTGCCCAGCTCCTGGAAGAATATGACTCGGTGCATGCCGTCAATCTCCTTGGGACCAAGGAAAACGAGGCAGCTTTGACTACAGCCTACACCGCGCACCTGAAAACATTGCGCGCAGGCGGAAACAGTGACGTTGATATGTCGAATCTCGACTTCCACGCAGTCGTCAGAACAATGGGTCACGACACTATTCCAGTCGCTCTGAGGAGTTTGGAAGGCGTAAAGAGTGGGCTGGCCAACCATGGGTTTACCACCGTGCAGTCCGACATGCTAATAACCCCCCAAACCGGTGTATTCCGCACAAATTGCCTGGATTGGTACGTCTACCCCTCGAATATGTGTTCGTTTAGGCTAACTAAATCACTATAGTCTAGATCGCACGAATTTCGTGCAAGACATCCTATCCAAGCTGAATCTAGAATTTTACCTCCGCAATGTCCATCGCGAGTGGGTATCGTCCGTGTTGATCTGGTCGAATCACAGAGAACTCTGGGCGGAAAACGGAGACGCCTTATCTAGGATATATGCAGGTACCGGGGCTTTGAACACGAGCTTTACGAGGTCTGGGAAGCGCACCTTCGCTGGGTTGTTGTCGGATGCCACGAAGAGTGTCGCTCGGTCATATATTAACAATTTCCAAGACAAAGGCAAACAGGCTGCAATCGATTTGCTTCTGGTTAGTATTAGCTCTTCAGTGCCTGGATGCTGATAACACTTTGACCAAGGGGAATTTAAATACCCAACGACAAGTAACCATATTCGACCCGATTCATGATTCCGTTCGATCGGCCCTTTCTCAAAGGCAAGGCTTAAGTTCTATGGCGTGAAGTACCAAAACGTGCTGAGTCAATCACGCAGGTTACTTGAATATTCTTCCCCCCGGAAGGCGCAAATATTCGTTGGAACCTGGAACCTCAATGGAAGGGCGAGTGGTCATGGTTGTTCATATCGCATTAAGCTGACCTTTAACCTATAGCCACCGTCGGATAAAATACTGCCTTGGTTATTCCCTCGAGCAGGTGGGATTCGTTTGTTTCTTCCGCCAGGCTAATACTAAACCCTCCTCATTCCAGATAGTACCGAGTGAGTAGACACGGCTCAAATAGATTACCAGCCAACCATTAAATAATATGTCTGAAGGCCGGACTTGTTCGTATTGGGTTTCCAAGAGATCGTACCCCTTACAGCACAACAGATCGTTCAGACTGACCCAGAGAAAAAGTTAGTAGTTTGTACCACTCTGAACCGATGCATAAATTGATAATCTACCGGCTCATAGGCGAATGTGGGAAAGCTACATCTTGGGCACTTTAGCGACGAGACGTGACAGGAAAGCCGAGTATGTGGTCCTAAGGAGCGAGCAGGTCTGTCGCGAGTCTGCTTCTCTAGCTTTGCTCCCCTGACATTATTCTGGTAAATTAGCTCGTGGGAACTGCGTTGATAGTGTTATGCAAGACTGAGCTAACCGGTCACATCCGCAATGTTGAAGCTGCTACAAAAAAGGTAAATATATGCTACAACTACCGATACGAACGCTCCTAATTTAGGGTAATAGACCGGTTTGCGAGGGATGTCGGGAAACAAGGTAAGCACACAACCCCACCAATTGATCTGCTCTGAATAGCAAACCCTCAAGGGCGCTGTTGGGATTCGATTGGATTATTACGATTCAAGCTTTTGCTTTATTACTGCCCACCTCGCCGCCGGTCACACAAACGTCGAAGAACGAAATAACGACTACCGTACCATCGTTAATGGTCTGGTAAGAGCAAACGCCCCCGCTCTTGCACGGCATCTAACCCGTGATTTTAGTCCTTTTTGAGGGGCAAGACCATTGGAAGTCATGAGTGAGTCTACCGGTGTTCGCTTAAATCGGTTCGCTCTGATTCACATAAACCAATAGAAACGTCATCTGGCTTGCCGATACCAATTATCGAGTCGACATGCCAAATGAAGAAGTACGTTATCTGGCTGTGAATGACCAACTTCACATACTTCTGGAATCCGACCAAGTGGGTGCTCAGTCTCGAAATACCTGCCATACCATAGCTCATCCTCTCGCAACTACGTAGCTGAGAATAGCGATGGAAACCCAAGCGGCATTCGTCGGATACGAGGAAGCGCCGATTCTCTTCAGGCCAACGTACAGGTACGATCTATATTCGGATGAATACGATACGTCGGAAAAGCTTCGCATCCCAGCATGGACAGGTGGGTTCCCCAGTCAATGCTAGTCTCCTCGATCGATCGACCCCTTTCACTTGCGTGTAGATCGTATTCTGTTTCGTGGAACAGGGCTGGATATCGCCTCGTATTTCCGAGCAGAACTCAAGCAGAGTGACCATCGACCTGGTGCGTCCCACTCGATAATTGGCAGGGACTCTACTAAACCTGATTTGTCGCGCAGTCTATGCCATATTCCACGCTACCGCCCGTCTAATCGATACCGCGAAGAAAAACGCGCTCCAAGCGCAGCTTTTGGCTAGCGTGACCAGTACTGGCCCACATGAGAGTTTGGACAAAAAGCTTGCTGCCTTGAGCGTCAAGACAGGGATTGCCCGTACACGTGAGTCCTCGATTATGCTGGCTGCATGCATTAAAACTTACATACCGCCTAAACCCACTAAGCTCCTCCTCCCCCCGGTTCCTCTGGCCCCCCTGTCCCTCCCGTTCGTCCTCGAATTCCCGACAGGCCCTCATTATGGGATAGTGAAGGCTCTTCCAATGTCGCTCTCGATGCTTCCACGTCAACGGCTCAACCGACGCAAAAGTACAAGGATCCATTCGACTCTGACCATGATGACTCGGCGAGCTCTTCTGACGAAGAACTTTACCGGTCGAGTCTTGCCGTGCCCATCGAACCCACACCAGTTTCGAGTTCTACTGTTCGGGCATGGCCTGTAATGCGCCCGGGAAGCCGCCCAGTGGTCGACGCCCCACGAAGGGTGCCGGACTCGACGCCTGGTACCGATACTCTTAGTTCTTCAACAAGCTTCGAGCGCGTTGAGATTCCTAATAGCCTAAAGGAAGGGGGGCTAGAGACTGCTAGCACAAATGTGGAGGAGGCCCCTAAGCCGATATCAGTATCAGCCGTTGCGTCCATGTTCGAGGCCAAGGCCAAGGAGGCGAGTCAAATCCATAGTCCCCCACCCTCGCGTTCAGCAAGCGGGCTTTCAAGGACTGCACCCCCACGGCCACCACCGAAACCGGCGAGTCTAGCATCTCGTCCTAGCACCTAATAGAGCAGATAGTTCGACATTTCCATAACCTACCCGATCATTTTGTTATTTCTTTAGATGGCTTTTAACCCCACACGAGGAAACTTTTATTAATTGCTATGGAACGCAAATCCCCCGCCTCCGCCCAACCTTACCGGTAGACATGGTCCGCTACGTGGAGACGAATAATTGTTCACTGATGCAACCGAGAATTTCGAGCCGACTTACAATGCAGGTTGGCCGCGATTTCAGCCTCGGCACGATCACCGTTTGCCAGGAGTTTTTCCTTGTTGTACAACAATTCTTCCCTCGTCTCGGTCGAGTACTCGAAATTTTGGGCTAGTGCGATCGAGTCGCATTAAACTGAGATCTAGCTCACGGGTATAGACGCTACTCACTTTCAACGATCGCATCTACAGGACAAGCTTCCTGGCAGAAACCACAATAGATGCACTGGAACAATTCGTGAATTTCAATGTTACGCCAGGAGATAGAAGCTAAACCGACCTTGGTCATGTCGATGTCTAATCACCCGGCTCAGTATCAGTTTACTAGCGCCAAAACCTTTGGCTTAATCTACGTACCGTATTTAGTCGTCCTTCTTGACCCGTCCTCACGCGCCTCGGACTCGATCGTGATTGCCTGAGCTGGGCAAATAGCCTCGCATAGTTTGCAAGCTAACATTTGTGTCAGTGGGCTTTAAACATATTGTAGATCCCCCCCGCCTACCAATACAGCGCTCTTCACCAGAAGGATACCGGCGCAATGCATGCTCGCCTCGGAAACGCGGGCTCAGAGGGCCTTTCTCAAACGGATATCTGCGGATATTGGCATTGGGTGAGTTCCCCTATCGCCGAACTTAGACTTACTTGATAGTATAAGGTGGTCGGAAGAATTGCTCCAGCACGATCCACATCCCTGCGACGAAATCTTAGCGGAGCCCAGGCCAGTTCGTTCCCCGCTACCCACCGCGCAAGATTTCAGTGAAGAAAAATAACTCCGCGGCTTTGTCAAAGGCTGATTTGTCCTTGTAGGGACTTACATACTGGGACGCGGTTGTTCCTCCAGTACGTGGTACATCGGCAGGATTTGGTTGTGGGGAACGATCAACCGGAGTCGCATGGAGGCGCGGAATGGTTGTCACAAATGTACGGTGCGAGATGCCTAGCAACATCGCAGTATTGCGTGCTGGCAGACGAAGAATCGGCCTGAGACGGGTGAGCGACGCCATGGTGGTAGGCAAGGTCAGGAGCGGGAGTGACGCGGGAGTTCATTGTTGACCAATCACAGCGCTTGGTTTCGATCAGTACATTCATTACACTTTGTTACTAATTGGTTTACCTCTACTTGACAATCATCGAGCGATGGCTACCAAACAACTAACAGACCAAGGTACCAGCGTTTAATGCTCGTTCAAGACCTGTACTCAATCCTTTGCACCAGAAATCCAAGTCCGATTTTCACGTTTTCAGAATGATTTACAACAGCTTGCTCAGAAGATAGGCGAACTCGAGGCCGAAGCTGAAGAGCACGAGTGAGCGTAAAATCGTGCCCCGTCCCTTTCTAGTCCAGCCAACCGCCACCACTCAGGCTGGTACTCGCGACTCTGAGCGATCCATACAAAAATGACCCTGACCGCAAATGTTTTCGAATGATCGGAGGAGTATTGGTCGAGCGTACGGTCAAGGATGTTGTCCCCTCACTAAAGATGAATAGGAATGGTGTGAGTATCCTAACTATCTCCTCTATTTCATTTACCAAAGTTACGATCTTCCAACAGCTCAAGAATGTCTTGGAAACCTTGGTCAAACAATACAAATCTAAGGAGGATGACTTCAACGCATTCCAGCGGGAGCACAAAATACGAGCCGTAAGCCAGCGATAAGCCCGCACTGCTCAACGTAGGCCCTGTTTCGTCTTGGAGAAGGGATCCCTTCCGATAACCGGTTTACCCGTTTTGAAAACAGATTGTCCACCCCCAGGAGATTCCATGTTCTATGTCGAGAGCGTATGCCCAGTCTAGACTCTTGGTTTCCAAGCCTAACTGTCCTTCAACGAACGGAATATAAACGCTCCAGTATTGTAATTGTCCCTCCTCGTGTCATGCACGCGCCTTGGTGTCGAATCTTGCTGCGTTGTAGATTCATGCCCGGCGCCAATCTTGACTGTCCAGAAGGGGAAATTCCAGGTGGCGTGATCACATTCCCGTACCTGACAGCAGGCAAAGTACTCGTGTGTACTTCATTCTCGACGACTGCCGAATTCAACCCTGAAACCGACCACCTCTACCTGCAGCGCGTCCAGTAATACTTTTAGCATTTTACCCCCGCATTGACAGGAAATGGTTTCACATGATCCTAAACTGCCGAAGCCGACAAATGTGCCTCCTCCCACCCCAACTCCAGCTGAGCCACTTGCCCCTCGCCCTCCAGCCGACATTCCAAAATGGATCTTGGATGTCATGCCAAAGCTCGATCTTGTGATCGAAGATATCTTATGTCCTGGAGCTGCTCAGTTTCTAGCTGCGATAGAACCTGCAACCCTTCTCCGGAACGCCGTCGCGGGGGTGCTACTAGAGCTCTACGATGAAAGAACAGTCCCGTCCCACGTGAAAAATATTCGTGTTGTCATCAAGGAGATGGAAGGTGTTGCGGGGACAAGGCAAGTAGACATATTCATTTTGGAACCGATTCGGATCAAATTGATATTTGTCACGTGATAAGTGGTCGTCATTCTCACAAGACGATAGAATGTAATGCTAAATACATCGAAAAGTTGGGAGCACGTACTAGAGAAGAAATTATGGGTGTTATAAGACATGAGGTACGGGATTAGCATCCCCGGATATTCAAGTCTTGTGCTTAGCCTACGCAGGTCGTTCACTGTTTTCAGTACAACGGACAAGGGACTGCACCGGGTGGGCTCATTGAAGGCGTGGCAGATTTTGTGCGGCTTCGTGCTGGCCTATCTCCCCCACATTGGAGGCGCGATACAGGGGGGCGCTGGGATGCAGGCTACGAGAAGACTGGTTTCTTTTTAGATTGGCTTGAAGTGACCAAAGGCGCCGGTACTGTGAGGAGGATCAACCTCGCACTTCGTGACACCAAGTACCATGAAGAGGCCTTTTGGGAGGGAGTGTTGGGAGAGCGCGTCACGGAACTATGGGAGCAGTATACACGTAGCTAGCTACAGGTCATAGCCTTGGAACACGATTTTGCTGATAAGCTGTTGACCAGAGGAAAGCCTGTCTCGAGTCAGCAACCACTTGTACAAGGACTAGACTCACGACTGAACACACCCGATCACCCTCCTAAATGCTGCTAATGGGCCCCTGTTGGTATTTAGCAGACATCTCCACAGGACCGTTTGAGGACACTCAGCAACTATCGGGTCTACGGGAAGCCACGCCGCGTTGACAAGGTACCGCAACGGCATGCAACGATACCCGTCAGCCCATCTGTTCGTGGTACGCTGTAGCTGAAATCTCGGCAGAGCTGTAGGCTACAGTTTACGCGCTTGCAAGCGCAACAGACACGGCAACTCCGGTGGCTGAATGCTGCATATTGTGAAGATAGCCGCACGTATTTGGCAGCCAAGGCCAGTTGCAGAATAGGCAGAAATGCAGTTCAAATTTGCACTTACTTTTGCATGTGCAAATCGATCATCATTCGGCACCTGCTCAGTTCGGTGCTATAGCTTTGTCACTGGTTCTCAAGGCAGCTAGTCAGGGCGGTCGCGGTGCATGTGAGAAGCGTTATCCTCGTGCTCATGGACTTGGGAGACTGGCAGGAGTCCGTTCACTGCAGCTTCGCTTTGGCTCCGAAAGGAACCGTTGAGGTCATTCCGCTAATACGGTGAGCCCTGCTATCGTGTTTACGATTGTGAGATTTCTAGCAGACTTCCCACACAGAAACCACCCACCCGAAGAAGACTGAACAAACTAACTTTATCAGATGTGCTAATTTACTATGCTAGGGCTCCGCCATGGCAAGGAATGTGTCGGCGGCGAACACCGAGTGCGCCTACCGTGAGGGTTAGTGGGCTTGACTTTCCGACACGTGAAACGGACAAAGACTGAAATAGTGGGCTGCCTATCGTAAGCCTTCAAAACGACGGGATCACTGGATCATGATCTCAACAGGAGGATGGTTCACAGAAATTCCATGAACGAAAGCTTGCTTGAGGTCCGATACGAGCCTACACCCGCTCCCGTTGTGTTGGGCTCTGATGGACTTATTTACACGAGGGCTTGAAGAACAAGCCTCCTTTGCCCACCCCCGCTTTGATCATTCATCAGCTTCAACCCCAGTCGTATTCGCATCTCACGGCAGGGTTTGTTATACGGTCGAACACAAGGGTCTATTAGTATATGCCCAATAAACTCTTTTACTGCGCAACTTTCAAACCCGTCAAGCGAAGAAACGGCATTCTTTTGGAGCCCCGACACCCGGGGCTCCAGAGAGACCACGGCTCTATTCAGTACACGAGACCAGTTGTTCGAGTACACATAAGCAACGGCACTTCATGCTCACTAGAAATAGGGAGAAGCGACTTACTGCCTCGCCACGCGCTCCGATAGTAGGCATTCCGGGAGATGGGCGTCAATACATGCTTCTGAGGACGCATACAATTAGAATCACGGTCTCGATGCACCAATTGAGCTAGCCCAACCAAATTGACGCCGCTATAAACTCTAAGGCCACTTAATTTACGGATTTTCAGAAGCTCTGTCAATGAGGTTCTCTACTGCGCACTTACGGTTTTGCTTCAGGCCTTGGGATGAGCTACTAGCTCTAATAAGCGCCAGGTTTGGCAGGTGAAAAGAGGTACACCAAATACGGGAACTCCTGCGGTTGGAAACGATATATCGTGGTGCTTGGTTTACTGCGAAACCTGCAAGCTAACCTCTCTCGGTATCCTTACTGCATATAGTCACCAGGTACACTAGTTTTAGTAGACTTGGGCTATATAGTTCGGCTCTTCTCAACTAGTAACTTCGCCGTGCGATTATCTACGGTTGACTTTACAGCAAGGCCTTGACGAGCGTGGCTATCCGTGCCACAATACCAGTAGGCTTGGAGATTGTGGCGAACGTCCCAAGGAAAAGTGTAATTTCCACCGGCAAGGGCCAACTCGCCATCGGTAATGAATGTCCGTTACTCCTATTCAGACAAGGTCAGGTTTCGCTCCGATTCATCTCGGTCGGCGGAACAGCATGCGCCTTCCCGCAGGAGCCCGGAATCAGATGCTTTGGCGGCTGTACAGCGAGCCAACATATGTATGATCCCGATAAAACACTCTGGTTGACAACACCATACCAGGTTCGTCGGGTCCTTAGTCAAGTAGAATCAACAGGAACGGATGTGCTACGCAACTTGTTGCGCATGGGTCTTTCAGGTCTTGAGAGTAATTGCTGTTTTCATCTCAAACACATGTCGTTCAAGTAGCGTGTTCGATTGAAGGTACTGCCGAATGAAGTTGAGCCGAGCCCTTCGGCTATATGCGGGAGAGCCAAGGTTCAAGGAAGTATTTCACTCGGCCGACTGCCTGTGATAACCGAGTTGCGGTGAAAAGAGGGTACACGAGTAGCCCAAGTGCTTAAGCGGCGCTGAAACGACATGGCCATGTTTTGACAGCAAGATACAGGCTCAGGTAACCAAGGTATGCCCAGACCAACTTCAAAGTGATGCATAGTTCGCTCCAGCACATGACTAGCAAAGTGAGGGCAATTCGCTGCGGCCCTGTCGCGGGCAGACAACAAACACAACGGCATCTCGTCATGGGTGAGTAAGGCCAGCCAATGGTGGAGACTGTACCGAGACGTAGGCGAATTGGCTAAATCAGTCTTAATCTTAGTTCTGATCGAGGGATTTTCATGCCACCCAATTCAGCACACCTTCAAACCCACCCAGCTCTGCGTTCTATTCATTGTGATCTTGTGAAAATTATCGGAGGGACTCCCGAGTGTGTCCCCATATAGAACTAATAGCTCAAACTTGCTGGAGAGCCAACAAGGCCGAAAATAAGCGAGCTTACCAGCGCATCGTTCCTACCCACACGTGAGGGAACTAACCAGGAACCGAAAGGAGGCGGGTGCACGATTACATGCTCGGCTTCTCTACGATCATATGTCGTCCCATGACAATTGATTCTATTGCGGCACCGTCCTAAAGTTTGAACTTCCTAACTAAGAATCCAAAAGCAGGTTGGAGTGCTGACATCTGCACGTGGAAGCCACAACTCGTGGCCGGAAATTGAAAAGTAAATCAGCTTCCTGAACGAGGAAAATGGAAATTCGTCTTACGGAAGCCTAGACAACGGCACAATCGCCGGCGGTACCGCTTTATCAGGTAACAGAATATTTTTGACGAGACGACGCGTGCCGGTTCTGGGGTCCTCTGCCAACGTGTGATGATCATGATCTATCTAAAACAGCGCTCATGACCTAATCTAGGTGGCGGATTGGGTGGAATCAGCTCAGATTGAAGACAGAGAGTTTCCTCGGTTGAGCGTCGTAAGGAGAAAGACTCCATTGTCTTGGATCGAGAGAGGGCAATGCAATTGTCCATTTGCGAATCCGGGGTCATTAGCGGAGTGGTTCCGAGCCAATACGCTTGCCGCATTCGAAGTCGAGCGCTCGTTGATCAAAGTTTAGCTTTGGCATGCTGCTGTGTGACATTATTATTGGCAGGGCTGTTGCCTGCATGGCCATCGCGTGAGCGGATCGCGAACGTGGCGTGCATCTTGAATTCGATTATGAATGTCATATGCCTGAAATGAATGTACCTTTTCGGGTCAACGATGGGTCCTGGGGGACTGACATTTAATGAGCGCGATCCAGACGGTATAGAACACACCATATTTTGTGAACGTGAAGATCATTGTGAGTTCTCTGCCCATGAGCGCCATCCGCTAGAAGTCGAAGCCCTCTCCCACAAAAGTACTTGGGCTCGCTTTCCATGTCCCTTTCGAGCATGGCAATATTGATGTAATTCACGCAAGGATCTGCGTAATTGGGATGGCCGAGGCAACCGGAGAGCTTGCCGGTAGGCGTGGGCTGAGACTGATAAGGCAATGTTTCCCGTTTTGTACATACCTCATTTGCTGTCATTTTGTCGCTCATCATCGGAGACCGTCCCAGACGTAGAGCCGACGGAGTAAAGCAGGGAAAAGTACCGCCCAGCAAGTGACCGATGACCAGGTAGTTCAAGGCGATGTACGCGTGCGGATCGATCGCTACGGTCGGTAAAACAAGTAACCTGCGTACCCTATGTCCCAATACACTCATACCCGCTCGCAGTTCATTCCGGGATTCCCATCAATGTGAGAACATCGGATATCTCTATGCGAGCTAATATCAGGCGCCGCACCTCAGTGGCACTCTGCTTTTTTTCGTCTTATTACTGGAACAACGGCCCCGCGACACCCAGAAGAGCAGCAGTTGAGGTGTCCCGATAACCTCGGTAATCGTAGAAGGGTGATACAAATTGACGTAGGGTGGTTCTTCGTGGGTCAATTTGTTGACTGAATGGGGCAACCTTTGTTTTGTGTAATTGAGTCTCGGTCATCGGGGGTGCGGGAAATGCAATCAGTCCAAATTCCAAGATCATTGCAAAGCAAGACGGGGTCCTCCAGTTTGTAAATCACTTTCTCAGTTGGAACCGTACCCAGAACAGCGTTTGACAAAACAGGACAGATCGATATTTTTCGCTCGGCAGCTAGCGTGTCGTTGATCGTTCCTAGACAAGCCGCGTGGTGTATATCGCGTGTAGGCAGCACAAGAATGGCATAGGTCAAAAAGTCAAGGCCACATGGGAAAGTAGGAAGCTCGAGGTGGCGCGAAGTCGCAGCCTGAGTCTGGTTCTCGTAAGTGGCGCAAGATGACTCAGCCAGCGTGGCCAGCTAAGCGCCAGACTTTCCTTGCCACTCGCCACGACTGCGAACATGGCTACACGGCCCGGGGTATGTATGTGAATGACCTGAAACGGGTCCATAGCACGGTACTGAGCGTTCTTGATTACAGTCCAAGCTTCCGCCTGGTGCGAACCGTATTTTGTTTGTGAAAAATCTAAACTACACCATCACGTATGTTTCCAGTTTTTTCGTGGCACCCTGGACTTCTAACCAAAAACTTGTGTGTTGTAGTGGTGAGGATCTGTATGACCTCTTTGGGAGGTATGGTGCCATTCGCCAGGTTCGTCTGGGAAATGAGAGTAAAACCAAGGGAACCGCGTTTGTGGTCTACGAGGATGTGATGGATGTGAGTCAACATTTCCCCGCTTGATTGTAAAGCCCGAATCTGACCCTCTGTAGGCAAAAAATGCCTTGGAACACCTTAATGGGTTCCATCTCCAAGAGCGTTACATCGTCGGTGAGCCTTGATTCCCGTGTCGGCAGTATTATGCCACTCATTAACAGGTGTTCTGTAGTCCTCTACCACATGCCCACGAAGCAAGAAGCTGCCGCTAAGGCAGATCTCGCCCGCAGGGAAGAGGAACTTGCCGCACTCAAAAAGAAGCATAACATTGGCGAGGCGAGTTGAGATTGAGTCTGTTTTAGGTCGCGGGCCCGTAAAATCCACGGCTAGGAACATTCTAAAGTGTACTAGACTTTTGCGCTTCAAGCGAGTGGGATGACGATAGTACAAACGGATAAACAGCGATAGTAGTAACACAGCACAACGAAGTCCCGAAGAGGATAAAGGTATTTACGACTTGAGCCCTGGATGTACAGTAAACCTTGTTTGCCTATAGCCCTCCTGGACTAGCGGTCTCATGATTATCCGTTATCACCACTCGGCGACTCACGTTCCGAGAGCGAGGCCCGTTGGCTATTGAAGAGGGTCGTGGGCTACCGTTCATTCTGTGCCGATCATCTAGAGAGTCTGTACTATCCAGGGGGCTGTCTGAGAGATTTAGGCTAAGGCGAGGCGAAGTGCTGCTCGCACGCAAGTTTGACGGGCTACCGACACGCGCCATCCCTGACGAGCCAGAGAGCCCTATGCCGAGGCCGTCGCTCGTAAGGCGTCGCGGCGGGGGAGTGAGCTTGGGTGGTGGGTTGCTATCCGCAAACGGATCCTCGCCGCTGAGGGACCAGTTTCCTAGGGGCACCACGCCAATCGCTGGGGACAACATCGGGGACCTGTTGGGCGTACGGGGAGCGATAATGCCCTCGGAGCGTTGTCGGACATGTCCACCTGTGCGTTTCTTTTGGAAATGGGAAAGAGGGATAAGGGACATGAGTGAGCGGCTGAGTGATGTGCGCTGTGGTACTGGAGTGGGTTGATGGCCAGGTTTAGGCGACATGGTACCTGGCGGAGGCAATGTAAGATAGCATGATGGGATGTGGCAGCTTGAACTTACCACTTGCGGTAGGGAGCGCATTATCCATCGCACTAAGACTAAGGAACAAGTACAAGGGCACCAGCCTATCGCGGTATTGAGAAATCCCGTACGGACAGCTAGTTGACACACTCACCATACACAGACGCTAAAGAAAGTAGCAATCTCTGCAAACTTGGGCGGGTCGACCCACGTATCCTGCACTTCACGCCTGTAGGGACTGAGCCGTCCGCGCGGGATCCGGCCTCGCTGACGCGCCTCTTGGGTAACATGCGCAAAGTAGAAGAACCAGAGGAAGTGGTCGGCTATAACGAACACGCATGAGAGGAGGAACGAGGGAGACGTGAGTGTGATGAGAGGCCAGTTTGCCGAAAAGTTTTGGAGATAGGTGAGGTGCGCGGCGATGGAGAATGCGATGAGTTTGAGTGGAAGGTGGTCGAATACGTAGAGAGCGATATGTAAAAGGATGATTACCTGGCAAACGCGCTGAGCAGCGATCGAAGGGGAGGGTGAATAGACTCACGTAGACGGCGCGTACGCCAATCGTTTTGGCAAACTTGGAGTTTTCCTCGATGACCTCTGCGAGCCAGAGGAGTCCACTGGCTATAATACAAGAGTGTAAGCGCGTGAAAAGGTGAACTGGGTAAATGCCTGACCTAGACTCAAAGTCACGAATAGAAACGCGGCGATGGCAGCTGCATAACTTAAAAGGTTTAGGAGCATCATTTGGCTAAGACTGGAGCACCTGTTGAGTAAATTTGGCTCCAGAAGATGGCTCACTTACCGCCAAGATGGATGCCAACAAACAGCTGCTAG
>WSLM01000113.1:0-30397 GCA_019677335.1 Ceratobasidium sp. UAMH 11750 | reverse complement strand
GTGTGTGTACACGAACAAATACCGCGCCAGCGGACGGACACCAGGTCAAGCTGGCAAGACGGGTGGTCACGAGCCTAACGCATCGTACGCCCCACATCACACAATCATCTCCCAAATATGATCGGACCACGGCTCCCACGGCGTAGCGACCCTACACACTTCAACATGTATGCAGCATCTATATTGACACTACTAAAGCCATGGCGGCACCCAGATGACATAAAACGTCCTGGACAATCCTGGGAGGATGCGCTGAACGATTTCTTGTCGACAGCGGAAGATCGTTTACTCGATGTTATCGACAATATTGAACATCGACACGACGCGCAGGCTGCAGCTGAATTGAAGCAATCCGTATCGAACATACCTGATAACAATGACACACAAGACGATGAAAACATTGAGATTGAAGACTACGAACTGGATACTGGGCCGTACCGTATGAATAGTCTCGAAATCACGCAAGAAATGATCGACAAGGTGCAGTACGAGATGGAAGACCGCAGAGACGTTATATACGGAGCACAAGCCATACGAATCGGGCAATCCAAAGGGTTATTCGATGCACCTCAGCAACCAATTCAGTTCTCCCATCATCGTGCGACAGATATAGACATGAACACGTTAAAAACTTGGCTACACCTATTGGAACGGGAACTATTGGTTGCGCAGACGGCACACGCTCACGCCGATCAAATACCAAATTCAGTAGTTGATATTGGCGATGTCGAGCCCATCATACCTCAGGAGTCCATTGAGGATATTCCGCGTGGGAACGCCGATCTCGCTCCTATGCACGAGAAGCCAATCGATCCCGCTCAGCCAGCCAATCTATTCCGAGATCAACAACGAGCGTACGGTATGGTGCAACGGCATTTGATACGAACGACACATGCCCAGAATTACGATCCCTCTCTCCGAGTTCCACAATTATTGATGTTACTAACCGGAGAGGGAGGGACAGGCAAATCCAAAGTAATCCAAACAATAACCGAAGAGTTTAAGCGATTAGGAATTGCGCATAAACTCGTCAAAGCAGCATTTACAGGTATGCCATCCATACGCTAACGACATATTCATAATCAATGTATTAACGTATCGAAATCAGGCTGCGCAGCGTCACAAATCGAAGGACAAACAACTCATCACATCGGTCATATCACAGTAGGAAAAAAGGCCAAACCTCTATCGAACGACGCTAAAAAGGAAATGGCGAACAAATGGCAGCACGTTGAATACCTAATCATCGACGAATATTCGATGCTTTCAAAAGAGTTTCTTGCTCAGTTATCTCGTAACATCAGTATAGCTAAGCTAGGATACAGTTCGGACGACGGAGACCTCCCATTCGGAGGTGTCAACGTCATGTTATGTGGAGACATCCATCAGATCCCTCCGATCGCCGCATCTTCAGGTGGAGCACTATACTACCCGGCAACATCACCCCGGTTTAAGACCTCCCCCGAAGCTGCACTCGGACGGAAAATATACGAAGGCTTCAAACAGGTAGTTGTACTCAAACAGCAAGTCCGTGTCACAGATCCCGTATGGCAGGGTTTTCTGAGCGATTTTCGACGAGGACGCGTCAAGGACAAAGACATATCTATATTGGATTCGATAACTTTAACGAATCCAAAGTGCATCCCAACCGATTTCAATTCGGATAAATGGAAAAACTGCTGTTTGATCACTCCACGTAATTCTGTGCGAATACGTTGGAATGAAGCAGCAGTCAGACAGCATTGTCGCCGTACTGGCCAACAACTGTTCATCTGCCCCGCTCTCGACACTTGTGTTGATCAAGGAAGGCGACGACCAATCAACCTATATGAAAAATTCGTATCGATCAAGAACGCGTCAGGCGAGCGTAATTCCCGCAGAAAGAAAAAGGAAAGAAATGGTTTACCAGACCAGGTTTTTATCGCAATCGGTTTGAATATCATGGTCACGTTGAACGTCAATACCGATATTGATGTCACAAACGGAGCACGAGGGGTAATCATCGGTATAAAACTACATCCTAGCGAACCCCCGTTCGATCCAATGGACCCAGTCATTACATTGGCACATTTACCCGCATACATCCTCGTGAAACTCGATAGAACACGCGCGAGTGTTCTACCTGGTCTCGAAGCAGGGGTGATACCCATCGTACCAGCCTCTAAAAATTATAGTATCACGATGTCAATCGTGCAAAAGGATGGTCAGGCTAAACCAGTCAAACGAAACGTACAACGGCTTCAATTCCCAATCACGCCCGCGTATGCGTTCACCGACTACAGATCACAAGGCCAAACTGTACCGGTGGCGATAATTGATATCGCAGACCCTCCCACAGGGGGCGAACTCAGTCAACCCAACGTATACGTTGCACTTTCTAGGTGTTCAGGACGCGATAATATCAGAATCCTCCGGGATTTCGATCATAGCATTCTCAAGAAACCGTTAGAGCTTGAACTGACGAAAGAAGACGAACGGTTGGAAGCCTTGGATTCGCTAACCGAAAAGTTTTGGGATCAAATTAACCAATGAATATCTAACTGTTTTGGTACGTTCACGACCATATCCCATATCCATAGACGTTTACGTAGGCATGTACCAGTATTTAAATCATGGGATGTATTCAAAAATTGTACAAAAGGATCCGTTGCGCACACAAACTACACAACAAGCTACATAATGAGGTCAATGACAGTGTCAGTAAACGGCCGCCAGTCAAGTTGAACCAAGCGAAAGAAACGCTTTACATATCTTGTCCCGAAGCAAGTGACGGTAAGAGACAAAGCCCATTAATACAACCGAGACAATCAAGACACAACCAAAATGTGACGTACCGATGTGACACGGTGAAGGAATACATTCAGTTACAAAGAGTAACCGGTGTTGCGGTGGCGCGATAGATATCCCGATCATGGATCACGATTAACAGATAGAAGCTACGATTTACGGCATCGTCGTCATCAGGAACAAATACATATAAATTTTTGTAGTTTAGGGGGTATCATTTTCACCGTGAAAGACCTTGCAGAGCAAGGTAATCAGCGCGGTCTCGGTATCGAACCCTATTGTCAAACAACAAATAGAAGACCCTAGGCAAACCGCTAGGTCTCCTCAAGGCCATTGCGTGTAGATGGTTCAGACATAATGGCACGCTGAGTCCAAAAATTAAGCCAGCATCGTATTTTACTAATACACCTAAACACCAATTTTCAACCTTGGCGATCTCCTGTACCCGAGCCACCACGCTTTGAATCCCACTCATGCGGGGATAAGAGGCTTAACGTGTTGCTATGTTCGCTGCCTGCAACTGTAGCTCCGTGGGTTCTGGCTGCACGTCTATCACTATACCACTTTTCCACTATTGGTCCTACAACCCCGAAGGCCCCGAACAATGCGGCGTACATAGTCCACGTGCCTGCGCGGATGAGAATTAAGCAAGCCTCTGGGTGAGAAAACGGGGCATTCACCAATAAATACCGAAGTAATCAAGCTGCCTGGACTTTTGATCCTGAACTCGGGGCATAGATAGTCGATTCTCATCACGGCGGGTGAATTGCCAGCGGGAATGATACTCGGAACTGCGATACTGATGTTTGGATTTGATGCCAGTAATTGCTCCACCCAGCTCGAGCTCTGTATGCAGCCGATACCCCAGCCACACAAACGGAAATCAGAAATATTATGAGTCGTTGCAGTGAGGATGGGGTCTGGCTGTATGCGGGAAGAGAATGCGTCCTTGTTCAATAGTGTGTTGTCCGGTTTGATATTCCCTAAGTCGATGCTAAAGCAAGGCATGAGGTAGAGGTAGTATCGCCAAACAATCGGACATACTGGTACGCGTCCTGCAGCACAGTGAATATGTTGAGGAACGACCTTTCGATGGGCGCCAGATAGGTACCAATTCCAAATGACGATATATAGGTTCCGTTCGGGTAGGTCAACACGGATGCTGGGATTGTCATCCTCATATCCCCCGGGCTGCATGTAGCGTTCTGCCCACCAGGACATGCCAAGAAACCACCGGTTGAAATCGTGGTCAGGGCAGTATCTGTCGAGGAATTCCCAAGCAGCCAAAGCGCAACCACGAAGTCTGTGGCCACGGCGTCAAGGAGGCCGATTAGATTGGTGGGAGAAGATGTGTTTCGCTGGATAAGCTGCAGCTCGGCGCCAACCCCCACGCGAGTTGGCCTGTTCCGGATGTAATACGCCATGAGATCGTCGTAGTAAGGGTTGTTTTGGCTTAGGGAGAGTCTCGATATCAGCGAAAGAGAGAATGGGCGGCCCAAGCCAGTGCAGAGGATAGGTATCTGAAGTATGGGATAGTCACAGCATACGACAAAATGCGACGACGAATAAGCTCACATCAAATGAACATGAGCCGCGGGTCATGTCAATAGCAACCGCAATGGCATCTACCATGCAGCTGTTGAGGGGATTAGCCATGTATGGCGAGGCGCCGCCTATGTCCTGGTTGTTTGCATCGAAAGCGCTGCGAACCTCTTTTTCACGCCTGAGTCCAGTCCTGACCATAACATCAAAAGAGACACAATAACGTACCGTAGGAGAAAAACGACGAGTTAGTGCTAAAACTCATCTTCGTCGAGAGCGACACGGGGTTGCAGTCGCCCGCGAAGCGGCCCGATAACAGACCAGTGGACCACCAGTACGATTCGGTTACGTTGGGGTCAGGACGCAACACCGTGACGATATCATATCCTTGGAGTATGACTAGTATTGGCACTTAGTATGTAAATACTGATGCGGTATACATTGAGCCATACCGTTAAGGACTGCGAGCGCCGCAATCGCAACCACCGAGACAACCGAGAGGTATGTTGTAAGGTGAGGGATAGTGTAGTCTCTAGTGACGGGGTATTGTAGTGGCATGGTAGAGGGTTCCTGTTGGATAGCGGTCAGGCACGTTTTTATCGCAGGCACCGAGACTAGAATAGTCTAGGCTAGGCACCAAGCCAGGGCTGAGCGCCTTTTCTACACTGATTGCACCCGTGCATGCTATTATTGGCTGCCGGAAAAAGTCCGGGTGTTATCGCGCACTTGGCAATGCCAAGCATTTCCCGTCGGTGCCTGGGCTCAGACGCAAGACAACGACCCGCGAGTCCGTGTACTTAGGGTTCATCCCGAAACATTTAGAATTCATGGATTGGATGGTAGAGGCGCCATTTATCTGCGCAAAAAAACAGCTGAGGAGTACTAGGGTCCACAGCTGAGAACTACGACAGAAAGACCAAAACAGCTTCACTATCCCTAACCCATACCACACCATTCGATACACGCTCAACGTCGAACTTCCCAGATGCAGTGCCATTTGTGTAAGCCTGCCCGGCCCATGTTACAAAATCAGCATTCCTCTCATCCAAACCAGGAGCCGCCATTCGTTTTAGCCGCATGTTGTTGGCGCTCCCTCTAATCCTGACTCGCACACCGGGAGTCGGATTTGCCGCCGTCGATTTGTTGAACTGGGAGAAGTTAATCAAGGCGACCCGAGCCAGTTTTTTGTGCTCGTAGATAGCATAGGCAGCGAAGCGCTCCTGCGACACGTTGGCCGGAGGCTGGACATGAACGATTTGGGAACTTCGGGATTTCCCAATAGCTTCCGCAAGCATTAGTTGTGAGACGCTAAGGTAGGTTATTCAGACATTGATGCTGGCCCTTTAGACGAAGAGTAACTTACTAGCTAGGATTCGCCCGGGCTCGCCCCCTCAGTGGACTATCACGAGGGTACCAGAGGTTATATGCACTACACTGGGTGAGCGAGCGCCTACGATGGCGGTTATGAAAAAGACCTACGAGAACCCCGGGGTCCCGTTTATACCTGGTACATTTTCTTGGTTATCTGATTGGAAAACGAGAGTTGCTCCCTAAAATTCTATGCACGTTAGTTAGGGGTAGGCGATCGACAGAAACAATTACCTGATGCAGGTATACGCGAGACGCATTAATTGAGCCCGCATATAGTGAGGTGTCGAGAGCCTGTCACAGATGATGTATAGTTGTCATTAGTCGCAGTCCAACCCGATGCGTTTCCAGAGCTTCAGTGCTTACCCACAATGCTTGTCCGAAAATATCCGTCACGTTCACCTTTCCAGAACCTATAGTATCGAGTCAGGCCTGCCACTACAGCTAGGGTAAGCACCAATACCTACAGCTCACGCTATTGAATTCGCCTATGTGGTGGATTTGGCGATTACGTTCCAATAAATGGGATCGCTAAGGCTCACCGACAAATGAGCCTGGGTGTTGGAGCTTGCGGAAACAACCCAGGATAGTCTGGGCCGAAGTGCAAGCGCCGTCAAGCGGCCCTAAAAAGTAGCACCACGTGACCCCGGACCTTCGCGCTTTGACCACATCGAACATTCGCGCTCCACCTCACCTCCCTGTCTTTTCTTTCTTGTCCCGCCCGCCCTCCATATCATGGCATATGCCAGATCAGGCCCACCGGCCCGCGAGCGTCCCTCGCGTCCCGGCGCCCCGGTTTCCTCACCATCCCACCGCCGCTGTCGCGGCGCCGGGTCCCCCATCCCACCGGTATCTAGCATAGCCATGTACCTTATATAAATATACATATTTACATCACATCCCAGACGTGGAAAAGGCGCGTACGCAGGCCCAGACGAAGTCGCTACCAACGCTATTCGCCGCCGCAATTTTAGACCGCAGAATGTCGACGAAAGCTGGAAGGCATAAAAGCCAGTGTTAGCGTTTATTTCCTTAGGGCTTGTAAGGCGTGACTCAACAGGTGATGTTGGTATGATTCATAATATTGGGCACGATGGCTCGCGCATTGCTTGCGGGACGACAGCTCGAGTACTGCTTGGGGTAAGATTATAAATGCTCCGAAGCGATATAGCACGACTCACCTGGTACATGTGCTGCGAAAATTCTTTGACTGTCTTGCCGGTTACACCCCTGAAAGCGAGTTGAGCAAGGGATGCAGCACCCGGGCTGGCGCGTGGTCTTTACCTAGCAGTGATCAGATCTGTCTGAATCGCCACAGTGTTTGGGTCATCGGTAGTTCCGTCGGATCCACCCCACCATCGCGGTTGTTTTAAAGGTATGTCAGCATCTATCTCACCCGTCCAGTTCTTAAGCCAATGCAAAAATATCCATTAATAGGTTGGCTAAGTCGCATCGTGGTCGAAACTTACCTGCCATTGCTTGACGTAGGTGTCCGCTCCCCAGCTCGAAAGATTCCGCTGTGTTGCCTTGTAATTCCCTGGTTCGTTACCCACTGTCCAGTCTCACTTCCTGAGTACAGGAATTGTATGAAGAACCTGGCACGTACGTTCAAATGCCCAGATCTTGTCGTGGTTTAGATACTTGTATGCTGCCCGGGCTTGGTCTCTCGCGATGTCCAAAGAATCATTGCCTAGGTTCAACGTCACGGTAAACTTAGTCGATGGCGCGAAATTCGAAAAAGATTTGTAGAATTCGGGACCGTATGTCGTACGGTAGATGCCACCGGTCTTTGACACGGGTTGCAGGTGTCAGCGATAGGTGTCGGAAGCCAGAAGGCCAATTGCGTACCCCAGATATCGTTCTTTTTGGTTCGCCAGCAGACGGATCAAAAATCGAGCTATCCCTATGCGCATATATGTAATTTGTTTGGGTGGGTACGACGGCTACGATGTGGTGCTCACTGTGTGACTCCACCTAAAACACTCGCTTGGTCAGGTTCAAGCTAACTACGAGGTAAGCGCGGCTTGCACGTACCAGGTCGGATCCAAGGAGAGACACCGGTCCTATCTGCTACATGCTATATTCGAATAGTCTCAAGAGCGTGATTATTTCGCAACGGACAGGCAACAAACCTTGATCAACTGAAACGACAACTTGTTGGGATGAGTCGAGTTTCCAAAGAACTCCACCCACTGTGTAAATGTTGGGTAAGCCCGCTGTCTCCCACCAGGCCGGAGAAACACTCACAAATGCGGGGTCAACAGAAAGAGACGCAAACGCAGGATTCAAGATCCTTGACGCTGTTGGCGGAGGCGTCTTGGGAATCTCGAGCTGAATCGTTGGTTGGGAAGCCGCGTGCGCGCATACAACCCAGTAAATTCCGACAAGACCAAGCTTATGATACTTCATTGTCCTGAACGAGCTGAGGTAGGCCGTGCCCTCCTGCTTGGATTTATAAAACTCAAGGGTGGGTCCAGCTCCGGAGACGCGGCCCGGATCGATGTACTCCACTACACACAAATGGAGAAAGAATCACGCCAAGCAATCCAATGCTCCAGTATAGCATAGCGCATTATGCTTCAGGTGGGATAAATACAAGCTAGCAACAAAAGGAGTAAATCATACATTGTTCATACTGTTCCTTACTGGATCGGTTTTGCGTTTAGAAGAGCTATAGAGCGTGCGGGGTTAATTATATTATTTCGGCCCGGGGTGGCATACATACCTTTCGCGGCACTATTCTCAGCTTCCGACAACCCAGCATCGTGCTCTTCAAGGAAGGCATCCACCTAGACCCCAAATCAGCTGAACCGTCTCATTTCCAATGCGTACCATACTCACTTCGTCTAACAACCCGTCCTCCAGCTCGCCCTCTAGTTCGTCTAGGTCGTCCTCCTCGCCCTGAGCCTCGTCGATAGCAAACTTTTGCCGTTCTTGTACGAGCGCAAGTGGATCTAGCGGGCTTGGCGACGGTGGCGGCATATTGTCTTTCTCACCATCCGACTTGAGCATAGGTTGGACAGAGATGGTCGGTACGACCAGAGTACTAGGTTCAGTCGCAGGTGCGAGAGGCGCCGGGCTGATCGTGAGCGAGGCGAGGTCGGAGAGCGTCTCGGACTGTGTGGGTGGAGTTGCAACGTGGACCGTGGCTGGAGACCCAGTAACCTGTTTCTCGCGCATAGATGCAGTAAGCAACGACTCGCGCGCCTTTGGTTCCTGCAACGCCACCACGCGATCCAGTTTCCCAATCGAGGGCTTGTTTACAACCTGGGCAAACGTCAAACGTTTACGTCTATAAACCTGAAAAGAAAAGACTGACCTGGTGCTTCCCAATAGTCTTGCCGACTTCATCCGCAAATCTATTTAAGAACTTCATATTGTCATCCGTGACAATGGCCGACATTAGACCTCCCAAGAACCCGCTCTTTTGCTGGGGAACTTGAGCTTCGGGTACGGGCTCGAGCCTGAACGAGGCGGTCAGGTCAGATTCAAAAAAGGACTCGAGAATCTCGTCTGCTAGGACCACCATGCGGAACCTGAGGTCGTAGTTAGCTATATATAATCGTGTTAAAATAGATGAAGAACTGGGACTTGCGTAGCGAGGTTCAAGTACGGGACATGGGACCCAACCGTCGGTGTCCCCGCTCCGTCTTCTGTACCGACAGCTGCAGGCAACAGCGCATCGCCAAACTCGAACGCGTTGCTCATGAATCTGCTCACAGCGCCAAGGTACGCGTCGCCAGGTTCGTTGCGGAAGATAAACTATATAGGAATGAGTAGGTGAATATCATGGGGAAACAGAGGACCCACGAGCAACGATTCAGAGAGTTGTAATAACTCATCCTTGGTCAACATCCCATCCTTGTCTTTATCGTGCAAGGTGAAGAACCACTAAATCCGTATAAGCCATCAGCTCATCTCTACTTGCGACGACCACTCACTTGTATATTTCCCATCAAGTCGTTATGCATAACCTCATCCAACCCAAGTACAAGGTCCTGCCCACCCATTAGCCCCCCTTTCTTCCCTATGGCTTGTGGACTCACCTGTAAAGACAGTGCTCCCCTCGCTTGTCGGTCCCAATAATAAAATATCCTTCCAATTAATTCATGTTCCGCAATCTCGCGTTGTACGCGTTCTACAAAGCCGTTTGACACTACTCGTTCGTCTCGGGCCCAGGACACGATGTCCGCCAAAAATACTTTAAATGTCTGCTCCCCACCCACTCCATCAGCTCTGTCTCATCCTAATAAACCAAAGATATGGAGGCGTACCTTCATCCCAATCCTAGTCTCCGGCCTCTCCTCTCCACTCCCACCCACACTAACATCCGGCGGGGCAACCAACACAGCTTTAAACAGCACATCATACACCCCGCCCACCTCGTCCCTCGTAAATCGCCCAAACGAGCCCAAATTCCGTACAGCAGCACGCTTTGCAAACGATTCCACGCCAGTGACGATTTCGGTGCGGAAGCGTTTTCGTTCGGCGACGATGGTTGCGTCGGTGATGGTGCTGAATTCACGGAATGCGACGAGCAGGAGTTCTTGAAAATTGGTTATGGCGCGTGTACGTGGGTCGGGGTGGGTAGGGTGAGCGGACTGGTCGAGGGAGGAAAAGTAGGCGCGCATCACGCTGGAAGTCATCAGGTGAGGTTGGGGCAAAATGACCTTATGGGAAGACGCGACATACTTGATGAATGCACCGTCGTCCTCCACTTGCAAAAGCTTTTCCCCGTTGATCTTCAGTATCGCCAACCTACCCACCCACTCAGTCAAACATTTCTGACCGTTCTTACCCCCGACTCACCCAACCTGGAACAACACTTTGGGTCCCATTGCAAAGAAACAGTCCACGATTCGAAACGCAAAAATGAGCGGCATGCTATTGATATACCTATACCACCAGTCAGACTGTCAGCCTACTGAAATCCCAAGCTGTCGGGTAGAGTATTTGGGACTCACAGGCTCAGGAACCACGGTAAACTCGCTACGCTCAACTGGACATCCACTGCCAAGAACCGCTCGTGGATGATTGGCAGGCAACGGTGTACGAGGGATTCAAAGACGCGTTGGTCGAGGAGTGTACCCCACATTGAAGGGCTACAGTAGTTCGATTTAGGTATGAGGTAAAGAGAAAGAGGAGGTGCGTACCTATAATACCCAGGAACAAGTCTATTACACAATACCTCAAGCAACCAAAACGCTTGCTCTTCTGACATGTATCTGCCCGCTCAAGTATTAGCACTTGTTTCACCACTCGGTCCTGGAGCTCACATTAATACAGCGGCAGTAAGGATATTCATAGCCTGTCGCCACAACCGCGTCAACAATCCAATTTTCGGCCAAGTGGTAATATAGCAGGCACACCTGGCAGTATCCCAGCTCGGGGTTCTTCCAACTGTACGCAGTAAGAACACGGCGTAGGGTGTTTATGCCTTCTTCAGTTTGGTATGCTGGGTATTCGGGGAGGGAACGATTTAGGTCCTTTTCAATCTCTGTATATAGAAATGGCCGAGTTAGTACACACGGGTTGGGAGAAGATGGAGACGAACCTTCGGTACTAGTGCTCACACGTCCAGCGTTGTCCTTGAGCAACTGCTCGTAGAGACCTGGATTGTTAAAGCGAAGGTATATCGAGCCACAGAGGGTTTCCCATAGTTCGCCTCGCAGTCTGTTTGGTCTATCATTCGGAATAAGTGACTGTACCTAGAGGCGTGAAGAAAGGAAACTCACAAGCCTACTTGGATCAAACGCGTAGCTTGTGGGTATCGAAGAATTGTGAGGTTCCGACCATGTGCTTCAAGGGAAAGGTCAGTAAATAAGGCACGGCTAATTAACGTATGTGGCAAGGGACCGACTTCGCATGTAGTCTTTCCACAATTTAAGCTTCGAGCCTTCTCTCAACCTAAACCCCTCCTCATTAGGCTTCACACCACCATCCATCAACCCACACTCACTTTTTCGCATCGCCAGGAAACTTGTGCGTCAACCCAAGCCCGCCCATAAACTGCGGCGCCGGCTCGTCTCCCTCTCCAGCTCCGGTAATAAAACTCCCATCCTCACGCTCGTTTTCGGCAAACGTCGTGCTGCTAAGCAGTGCAGACTCGGAATAGCACGTTTTGACAAACGGCTTGAGAGTCTTCATTTGACCAGACTGAAGTTGGACTTTGAGCGCGTCGCGTAGGTGGTTACAGAACGCGTCGGCAGTGGGTCGGAGGGATGTGAGTTGGACGATCTAGAAAGCGGTCAATAGGGGAGAATGATAAAAGCATGGTAGGGCTTACTATCTTCATTCCGTGCCATACTGTGAGCGAGAGCGCAAAGACGCCCGCGCGCGAACTCAAGCGTTCGACGCGACGGACGGTCGTAAGCGGAATAGTAAACTGGACGCTCTTTCTATCCAACGAGGCAAAGCACAAAAATGGGGGAATTAGATAAAGCGTGCCAGCCTTTTTCACCACGTCAGTCCGGCCCAAAATGAGCATTAAAAAGAAATTACTCACGAACGAATCATCTTGGCCGTGAAGCGTGAGTACAGCACTAATGTCGACCTGTTGCAGTCCATCCTCGAGTGGCCCACACTGGCCTTGTGGGGGCAGAGAAAAGAACAAGCGATTAATGTCGTCCTTGGTAGGATCCTTGTGTGTCCGCAGTTGCGTGCTAATTACCCCAGACATCGTCGTCTGCTGCTATAGAGGTTACATTACGTAACGGTATATTAGCTGCGCGCTTACACCGGCGTCTAATGCTTAGTCAATGTTTTGATGATGCTTATTTGGCTAGTGTATTTTACTTTCTACTTGCGTTCCCCCGCCACCTATAGCGCTCGAATAGCTCGGCACTCTTGTTTATCCGTCTAATTCTAGCCTGATTCCCCCTAGCACTTGTTCTCATTATAAATTATGGCCGATTTTCTTGCAAACGACGCATATCACTATACCCCCTGCTCCTCTCCACCATCATCTCCCGTTAGCTGGAACGACCAACCACTCGAAGCATCAGACTCTGAGGACGAAACCGTTGGAAGTCCCTGGAAACTTACATCCGACCCTTACTCTGCAAACGCCAAAGCGACCCAGAGTCCAATTATCCACGACCACGGTGCGAGGCGCACCGGCCGACCGTGCGTTATACCCCTCACGCCCTCGAGCTCTTTTGCGAGCTACGCACATTTGTCGCCAAGTCCTGCTCCGAGGATCAAGGTGAAGACGTAAGTTGGTCGTGTGCCAAATTTGACATAATAACTAAATTTGACGTTTTAGGTCTCAGTTAATTCAGGCAAAGCACACCCATGTACAAGACCCACTTTGGGAAGAAGCTATCAATGATGTGTTCAAAAATGGTGCATCCATTATAAACCTCGAGTATGCCCCGCCGTCGTTTTCAAAATCCCGTACTCACCCCTATGCTCATAGTAACTCAAATATCACATGCATACCCCGAGTTATTATTGACCTAAATAACATGATCCCTCTCCCAGCCGAACAAGAGGCTCACTCTATACCCTCTACTCTTCCAGAGACGCCAAGTCGCTCGGCCATTGCATCCGCAGCTGCACGTTCTCGTCGCGTCTTTTCCCAAACCCGGTCAAATAATGCCCTGTTCTCAGGGGGATCACCTGTTGGGAAGGAGAGAGGGAAGAGAGAAAGGGAGCTGCAGATTTATCTTGCGAACAACCATCTGACGGTTTTACCGACAGAGCTGTTTGCTTTGAAAGGACTAACCTTGCTCTCACTTCGTACGTCTTTGCAATCATTTCCTTCGGGAATATAACGAGCTTACCTTTTACAGGAGCGAATAAACTGCGCGAGCTCCCTCCGGCGATATCAAACATCAAATCCCTCCGTTCCCTAAATGTGTACGCTTCTATTTTCCTCTCCCGTCTCGCCTACTCACCATTTTGACATATAGAGCAAACAACGAACTCACCTACCTCCCCGCAGAACTAACCTCCCTTACTCTCCAAACTCTTCTCGTCGATCCTAATCCATTCCTCACACCACCTGCACCCACCCCTAACGAAACACACTCCAACTCTCGCGTACTCGGTCCCCTAAAGATACATACACGTATCCCGAAACTCTCCGAGCTAGCACTCCGCGTCGCACTCGAACCCGAACTCGAACTCGAGCCGTCCAAACCTCCCACCCTTTCTTTCACTCCTACCAAACCCACCACTGCCCCACGCACAGCAACACTACCTACACCCTCGCCCTCGCACACTTCAGTGTTCTCCGGCCCCTCTGCTTCCCTCCCACTCCCACCCACACACCAATTTCCCCCACACCCTCTCGCCATCTCGTCCCGCTTCAGCCTCCAATCCTGGCTTCTTACTCTACCCGCAAGCGCAGCAACACGAATACGAGCCGCGTCGAATGGGTCGGAAGATGCGAGGGAGGTGTATGGGGTATGTCCCAACCCCCGGCATCGCACCGATTCAGCACATGGCCTATTTGTGGGCCCCACAGAGGAGCGATTCGAATGGGTATCCGCTTTGGCAGGGTGTGAGCTTGCTAGCTCAATTCCCCTACTTTGGAGAGGATGCAGTGCCGAATGCTTGGCTTTCTTGGAAGAGCGAGGGGAAAGTGCCAGTAGACTGGAGCGAGACGAGGATGAAGAGTTTATTGAGATGTTCAGCGCGAGTGCAGATCAAGAGAAGAGAGACAAGGGGACGGTTGAACAGATTGTATGGGATGATATGGATTTGGATGATTAAGGGGCTCCAGACTTGTGTACTTAGGTATTATGTGCTTGACATCTTTTTCTTGGTTCGGGTTTGGACATTCTTCTATCTTGTTGTACGCTCTTGATTTGTATCTGCTAGTTTTATACACGATCTGAAATACCTCGCTCGGACCGACACACCATCCCCACTATGTCAGCAATACAAACTAAACATCAACCACGCATACACTCATAGCACCTTTAACAATTTCATCCAAGAACCGTTCGAGATACTCTACGTCCCAAATATCCGAAGCTTGAACCTGTAGTTTAAGTTGTCTCCTAATCGTCCACGAGTGTACAATGCTTCTCGTCCTGTTGAGTCAATACAAGGCAATGAGCAAAAAGGAAGAAACATACGTTCGTTTGTTACACTGTCTTAGTCCCAAATGTACGTCTATCGCCTCTATCACAGGACGCCCCTTCGGCTGGCCATCGTGCCAATTAATCCCAATTTTTGTATCCAGAATCCCCAAACCCGTAATTTCCCCTGCATACTTGTTGGGATCTTCCCCCAGCGGTGCGCGCATTGGGTGAGCCTCTGCTTGTGCGGGAAAGACAAACGGAATATACGGGGATGATAAAAAGGTACGGTATTGGGCCCGTGAGTGACGAGCGAGAGCCAGGATCTGGGTGCGCAGGTCGGTCCTGGGCGGAAAATTGACGAGCTCCGTAGGAAAGACAAGTGTAAACCCGGTATTGAGGTTTCCAAACTCGTCGGGTCTGTCGTATGGAGGAACACGGAGATGCCGTGTGCTCACTCTAAATATCGGGCGTGCGTGCCGGTTAGTGAAGAAACTGATTGAAAGGCCGGATTGATAAAATCTCACAGAGCGGGGAATATAGAAGCGTGCGACTTGGCCATGTCAGACGGCGACAGAGGCTCGAGTGCATAAGTCGCGACAACATGTGCAGCTTCGAGTACCTGGGTTACCGTAACGCCATTCGCTTTGATCGCTTTTAGCAGACGAGCCGTGGATTGTTCGTCTAGGGAACGTTGTGCCCGGACGATTTTCCCTATTTTTGTGATCTCTGTGCGTTGCGGTTTGAGGGAGTGTGCGGACTGTCGATGATGCATGGTAATTGTATGCGCAAATTCATATGACAAAAAATTGCTCACCTTTTCAATCCCGGCCAATAACTCGAATTGCTTCAAAAACGCAGGAGATTCTTCGTTCCACCGTTCAGGTAAACCTCCGAAAGAAAGGACGGCCCCTGGATGGAGGTTGCGTACTTGAGCCTCCTCCTGTTGCAGCACTTCCTCCACTTTCAAATCCTTCTCCGTCATCCAAGAAAGGAGTTGTCGAATGAGCGCAGCCATGGCTTGCCCCTCCACTAACGCATGGCTCGTATATACGAACAATGTGTATCCTTCGTTTGCGTACGGTCCCACCAAGTGTACCTCAAAGATATCTCCAGGACCTAGCGGTCGTTCCACCAGGTTACGTAGCTCGACCTCGGGATTCGACCGCATGGCACTAGCGTTGATTCGTAAAACAGAGTTCACCCACCCTTCCGCCTGTTGGATGCTTTGTACAGGCCTGTATACCCAAGACCGGAGTTCCGGATCATGGATGTTTTGAGTAGGGACTGCAGAGAGGAGAGGAGAGGAGTAACGAAGGCGGACGAGCGCTCGAACAAGTCGTGCTTCCAGTTCGGCTTGGGACTGGATGATGCTGTATCACACCGACAAGGATTTGATTAGAAACGAGTATACTCACAAGTTCTCCGTAAAAGGTAACTCCAAATGCAAATTGATTGTGTCCGTTTTGAAGCTGGTGTATTTGGTCGAGTATAGACTCGCTACCAATCATCTGCCTGTAAACCACGTCGTAAATAACATGTAAACCTCACGGCGGCGTTTCCGGTCATACCGGACGTAACATAGTTCGCCTTGTGGGCCATTCCTTTTCTCCCAAATCGCATTCATCATGGCCATGGTGGATTGGGGGGGAGGCTGCGGATTAGTATCATGATGTTTATATACCTCCGAGTCATGTTTGCAACCGAGTCATTTGCTGGCCAGGAGTGCTTCTCAGACCAAGTAACCCGAGCATGGCGGATCACGTAAGCAGTATTTGTGGGATTGTGCGCTGACCTCACAAATTCGGCAGCGGTTGCGGCTATTGTTTGACCCGCATACATCGTCATATTTTTCGGCCCGTTACTCTTCATCCATTTCAAGTTACTAGGACAAATGGCAAAACGTCAACAGGTTCAGGCTCAGACCCGCATATACTCAAAGCTCCATTGATAATCTCGTCCAAGAACCATTCGAGGTACCGAGCATCCCATATGTCTGAAGCTTGGATCTGGACTCTGAGCTGACCTCGAAGTGACCAAGAGTGCACCATGCTTTCCGTTCTACTGGGTCAGTAAAATAAAATAAAATAAATCGGAAAATACACTCACGTTCGCTTGGTGCCTTGCCGTAACCCTAGGTGCACATCTTTCACTAATATAGCCGGTCTTTCGCCAGCTCGCTCATCATCATACCACACTCCCCCAATCTTTCCATCCACCACACCTAAACTCGTAATTTCCCCCGTATAGTTCTGATCCATACCCAACGGCCCGCGCAGCGGATTTACCTCTGCTTGTACCAGAGCAGTAAACGGGTAGCAAGGGTTAGACAAAAAGGCGCGGTATTGCGCTTGGGAGGACCGAGCGAGTGTCAGAATGCGTGTGCGCAGGTCGGTGTTGGATGGAAAGTTGACAAGGTCGGATGGGAACACGAGTGTGAATCCCGTGTTGAGGTTCCCGAACGATTCGGGTCTGTCGTAGGGAGGTACGCGAAGGTGGCGTGTGCTCACTCTAGTAAACCTCATCAGACCTAATATTTGCATCAAATGTGAGGAGCTTACATAGCGGGAAACATGCTGACGTGCGACTCCGCCATTTCAGAGGGCGGCAAAGGTTCGAGTGCGTACAACGCAACAACGTGCGCGGCTTCAAGTATTTGCGTAACCGTGAGACCATTTGCTTTGGTTGCCTTGAGCAGCCGAGAGGTGGTTTCCCGGTCTAGTAAGCGGTGCGCTCGGACAATTTTTCCTATCTCTGTGATCGTTGTCCGTTGTGGTTTGAGGGCGTGCGAGGGCTGAGAGTAATGGGTACCAAGGTCATATGCATATTCCTGGCGTTGGATATGGCACTCGCCTTTTTAATACTAGCCGCTATCTGAAGTTCTTTAAAAAATGCTGGAGATTCTTCGTCCCACCCTCGTGGCAAGCCTCCGAAAGCGAAGAAGGGGCTGGGCTCGAGGTTCTGCACTTGGGCCTCCTCGGGTTGTAGGTTTTTTTCCACCTTTAAGTCCTTGCACGCCATCCAAGCGAGCAACTGGCGAATCAGCGCGATCATGGATTGTCCTTCCAGCAGTGCATGACTCGCATATACGAACAGAGTGTGCTCGCCATTTAGGTATGGGCCGATCAGATGGACCTCGAAGACTTGTTGACTTTCAAGCGGCCTTTCCACGAGATTGCACAACTCAGCTTCGGGATTCGATTGTGCGACGTTGATGTTAGCGCGCAAGACCGCGCTCGCCCATTGTTTTGCTTGTTGCAGGTTTTGAATGGGGGTGTATACCCAGGATCGGAGCTCGTGGTCATGAATGTTTTGGGTAGGGGTGGCGGAAAGGATGGGACAAACATAGCGAAGGCGAACGAGGGCGTTTAAAAGTCGGGATTCTAGCTCTGGTTGTGCCTACATAATTGTAAATTAAATTGCTGTCGTTTTAGGCAATTAAGACTTACCAGCTTTCCAGAGAACGTAGCCCCAAATGCGAACTGGTCATGGCCGTTCCGAAGTTGGTGTACTTGATCGAGGATTGACTCGGTACCGACTAGGCGCCTACAAACAATGAGTCAAACGTAGACATCGCAACTCCCGTGTTTCCATTCGTACCGGACGTAACAAGGTTCGTCTTTCAAATCGCTCCTTTTTTCCCAATGAGAATTCATATTTTCGGCGTGGGGGCGTCCACAAGGTTCTGGAGGACCTTGGGCTTATATACCTTGGGTTGATCACCGGCAAAAGGCGCAGCTTGCCAAGTCGACGTAGTGCCCACATGGTGTATCACGTAAGAGCTGCTTCTTGTATTTGAGTTAAACGACTTGTTCTACACCTGGAGGAAATTCGTATCCACACTGTTTACGGACCTGTGCAACCCAAGGTTAACAGAATTTTGTGGAAACACTCGGGAATAGTGATACCTCATCAAATACAGACATCTGTACTAGACTCGTCTCGAGGCTCCATACATCGCTCTGCAGCTTGCCATCTCGGATGCATCTCGCAACCTCGTCGGCTAGATCAAAGGAGTGATAAGTATCAAGTCGAGCGGCGAGGAGAATTTTTTAGGATTTGTAAGATTACCTTGGAAATGCCATCCACCGCCTTCAAAGGAAAATTCTTTCTTTTCCTCTTTGACAATCACATTGGATCCGGGCTCATCAAAGTATTGAACGACAAAGCTCTCGGGTCGGTAGATCGGGTGTGCAGCCACTATATTACCTTTGCGGCACCGAATAACCAAAGCAGGATTCGGCGTGGAAATCGTAATGCTGCATGAAAGGATTGCCTATATGCGCATTGGTCGCTGAAGAGATTCCACGGCTTTCGAATCAGCTCACCTGAGCTTCTATCTTGTCGAAGTTGAGCACAAACGCGGTGCTGGAATCCACGCCTGTGAGCTTGGTTTTAAGCATAGAGCCTGTCACACTCGATGGTGCTTCACGCTTGTTCAACGGATGCTCGTACAAGGCAATCGCGGCCTAAAATGTTATTCAGCGAGTGACCCCTAAACGTCAAACTGTGTGAGTACCCAAACGAAAGGATAGGGGCCACTAGGCGCGGACGAATGAGTATGGTTGCAGGGCTTTAATGCAAACACTCACAGATCCAAAAGGGCTCCACCTCCCAGCTTGGGATCTAAGATCCGGTGTGTTTTGGGGATGCCTGGGTTAATGGTTAGTTCGCTATGCTCGATGGCCTGGGACAGGCTTACTATCTAGCTTGAAATCTCCAGCGAGGTCTGCATGGAGCACTTTAACGTCGCCTAATTCTCCGCTATCAATAATAGACTTGATAGCATTAGAAACTGGGAGAAACCGTGTCCACATTGCCTAATTAAGCAAATCATTAGTCTCATCCGTGTGCAACATGGAGTTTGAATACATACCTCCATCAAGAACACGTTGTTTTTTTTGGCGATAGCGATGAGTGACTTTAGTTCGGCAGCGTTAGAGGTGAATGGTTTCTCGCAGAGTACATGTTTCCCAGCACGAAGTGCCAGTGCCGTGCAGGTATAGTGGTGAGTATGGGGGGTACCAATGTAGACCGCATCAACGTTCTGAATAATTATTGATTATTCTGTGCGTGTGGGTAGGACTCGAAGTAACAACGAACTTTGTCTGCAACGACTTCTTCGTAGCTTCCATAGGCCTTGACATCTGGACGGGAAGGCGCATTTTTATCAATGAATTCCTGTCGATATAGATTAAGTCTCGAGTGATTTTCTGAACGAGGCGCATCGGCTGACCTGTGCTTTCGTTACGTCTCTTGATCCTACAGCAGTAACTTTGTGAACGACGTCCGTCACATCTCGCCTATTCAGGCACCCCTGGTCAGCTATAAGGCCTAGGATCAAGGTGATTGAACTCACGTCTTAGGATCCAAAAGGATATCCTTTATGAACGGCGGTTATTTTATTATATGAGTACGGTGATCAAAGTAAGTGTATGCACACTGACCCTCACAAAGACACCCGAGATGTGCCCGGCACCCAAAATTCCCCACTTGAGTTCGAAAGGAGCCATGATGGAGGGAGGTATCTGGAACTACGGAAGTAAATACGAGCTCCTCTCTCGTTTATATGCCCAGTGCGTAGGCCTTGATCGATAACAGAGATGTACTCGGAACTTGGAAAAACACCGATACAAGACCGCGCATCGTACCTCCACATTGCATCACGTGAAATGAAGTCTCAACACCTACGCATTTCATGCACTATATGGCATAGGATCCTCTTATCTGCCTTATTCTAAGCCATTCTCAAAGAGATATTACCACTCATCAGGTTATATTGGCATGAATCAATAGCTCACAGAGTGACTCAATCATCCATTCTAATCAACGCTTCATCTCTGGCCTTTGCTTCCTCCGCTTGCCGTTTCTTTTCTTTCTCTTCTTGAATGAGCATATCGTCGAGGAGAAGATCCACATCTGGGGAAACGATAAAACGGCGGTTCACCTCTCCTAGAACAACGAGGCGATTCTTTGCATCGTCGAAGTAAACGGCGTGTTGAAGGAACGACGGCTGGGTGGCGGCAGCAACCTAAGCAAGAGAGTAAAAATCATTACGATTTACCAGCTTGGGATTCAACAGACCTCCATCACTATCCCATCCCCAAACCGCATCTTGATTAGGCCGCTCCGATATATCTCCAGCTGTCCGATGATACCGCCTGAAGGCTTCTCGCTGTCCTCTTCTGTTTTGACTTTTGGTTGGTTGTCGTCCTCATCGTCACTGAGGGATCGTCCCTTGGTATTCTCAGCGAAAGAAACTTTTTGTTTTCCTTTGTGGCCAGATGAAGATTGTGGGGCGTCGGTCATGTCAACGTCAATTGGGTCTTGTGTATCAGTGGTTGGGAGCTCAAAAGTTGGGAAGGGACGAGGGAATTGGAAGTAATAAAGTCGATTCTGGGTGCTGTTGAGCGCCTGAGAACGGTAATCGTATTAGTCGATACGAACGTCAGAAGGTCAATAGAACGCACTTCATCACTCTGATTATTGGCAAGGAAATCCTCTACGAGGTCTTCTAGCTCTTCGTCTTCTTCACTCTCGCTAAGATCCAGTGCGTTGGCGAGATTTTTATCCTCTTCTTCAGCAGAGTTACTTGTACGGACGGTTGAAGCGTCCCTCGAAGATAACAGTGACTCGGAATTACGAGCATCATCCTCAGGATCCAGTTTCACTTGATTTGCCTTGGGATTGAGATCAATCGCAAACGCGGATGAAAAGTTGACTCACTTTTTTGTGGTAATTTGTCCTTGATTTTGCCTTTCAGCCTGTCTCGCTTTCTCGCCGCCTTTTCTTCGTCTTCTTCCTTGACTCGGATGAGACTGTCCGGAGCCATCCAGTCCAATTCGTTCACATCATCCATATCTACCACCTCCACGCCTTCATCTTCTGAATATTGCTCCTTCTCGGCTGCCTCAAGTCCGACTCGTTTCTTCTGTAGCTTCCGGGTGTCGCCGCTGAGAGTAGGTGCAGCCGTGTCCGTGAGTCCCGCCCCGTGTGGCCCCCCTCCGTGGCCGGGAGGCTGCACGGCGCTTGTGGTCATGCGAGACAGTCGGCGACCAGGGTTTGCAGCGGGACCCAATGCAAAGGGACCACTTGCTACCATTTCTACTGGAGGAGGAGCTCCACGTCCTCGACCTCTTCCACGACCATCTCCCCGCCCGCGATCCCCTCCGGCTCCCCCGCCTCGTCCTGTGGGTTCAGCCGCAATTGTACTAGGTTCCTGGGAGTAATTGTTTAATTTTGATTCACCTCGACGTTGTGAATAAAGTTGTTACCTGTTTAACTACCACCCCACTAGACAAGGCGTGAGGCATCTCAAGAATGGTCTAGTGGACGACTTACTCCTCGACCTTTCGCCGAACAATTTTGTTGGGCATAAACATCATCTTCCCTCGACTCGACCCTGCTCCGTCCGCCGGCCTACGATTGAGCACATTTCCGATAACGCGAGAGGTCGGTTGCGTAGTGGTGTCCCTAAGAGTACCCAGAGGTCGTGATGGATTCGTGCCGGACGAACTAGCACCTTGGTTGGAGGCTCCAGCCTTCCCATCCGACATTACAAAAGTCGTTGCAGAGAGTAAATCGGTTTGGTAGTTGTGATTTGCAACCGAGTCACGCTTAGCGCCTAACATAGCGCCCAACTTGACCACAACAACAGTCAGGCTTTTCATTGTGTCGCTATTCGTTTTTCTTGCGGCTTGAGTGTGTTTAGACTTGGGGGCTTTCTGGAGAACTATTAAAGTGACCTTGGCAGAGCTCTCGACTACACTCGCGATGGTCTCTGCCCCTGTGTCCTCCCCACCATCGCCACTGGCAATCAAAGCCGAGCTTGTTGGTCTTCTCGGCTCTAAAGGTCGACCGTACTGGAAGGTCCTCTCTGATTTTCTCAAAGCCAAGATTTCTCGGATTGAATTTGAGGAATTGGTCACGGAATGGATCAACACCACGAGGCTCGGTGAGAGGCAACAGGGCGCTGCGGACGTTTTCTCGATGTACTTACATACTTACCACACAGTAAATCTTCACAACTCGCTTCTTAGTGCCTTGCTTTATTCAGCATCCGCGTCGTTGAACCCGGAATCCCCGGACCATGTCAACGGCGGTCCCAAGCCTCGATCACGACGCAGGTTGCTGGCCCACGAGAAAGATGTGGAAGTCCCACGGCTCCGTCGGTGGGCCGTAGATGTCGGCCGTCAGGAACGCGAGCGGATTCGAAGTACCGTAGGCGCGGCCGCACGGGGTGGAGGACGTGGAAAGCGTGGTGACGTAGCCGCGACACCTGGGTTGAGGAGTGAGATACGAAGTGAGAGGGGTGTCCGCCTAATGAAAGAGCGCGGAAGTAAGTTTCAAAAACCTTTTTGAACTTATGTGTTACTAATGGTAGCTTGAAAAGATCCGCCTGGAACACATCTTGCCATTCCGCTTTGCGAATCTACTAGAATGCTCCCAACACAACAAAACCTCTTCGATCGGATGTCTTTGATTGCATCACAGCACGATATGACCTCTTCAAAAACAGCCGTTGCTTTGTTAATGACCTCTCTAGACGTGAGCTATGTCATTCCGCGAGTGGGCGCTTATTGAGTACTCTCGAATCCCTAGGCACACCTTAAACACCTATCAGGCCGAGCACTCGACATTACAACCCCTAATTCCTCCAAAGGTAGCTTGTTCAACACCCAACGTGCCGATGCGGTCGGTAGTACGGCCACTGGTGCCGCGGTCGAGGCGGTCCTTGCCCTCGCACCCTTCGAAGTGCCCGGGTCTTCCGCTTCCACACTCCAACTCGGCGATCACGGGTTCACCAAACTACCCGAATCCTCCGACAACGGCAAGGAAGAGGACGACTACAGTTCTAACATGATGCTAATCGACAACACCTCCCCCAAACCGAGTTCTATCATGCTTATGAATGGTGCTTATGGGATGCGACGCCCGGAGCCGGGAGGAACGGGCACTGGGAGTGCCGAACTCTGGAAAAAGCTAATGGGAGGCGATGCTACCGGAGCGGCTTCCACTTCTAATGGCGCCTCTTCAGACGTGGTCAAGGCGAGGGCACTGGTCACCGGAACAGCGTAGGGGAGGGAATTTGTTTGTATACTACGTGAGTGCCAAAATTATGTCCGTCGAAGAGTTCAACAAACTGAACATTGCCAGTAGTCTTAGCTTTGTATCATGTATTATGCTTTCTCGTAGCGTTATCCAACTTTCTTGACCGGACCGGAACGAAAAGCCCAGATGTTCGAAAGTAAACTAGCCCATCTGGCATTCGAATACCGAACGTGGCTTCCCTTTGCATAGCCACTCCGAAGCCTGAACACTCGTATCATACTGCGTCGGCTCGACCCCCTATAAGTCTTTCGATGTTCCTTCGATCGCCTCGTTCCTTATAACCATGTGTCTAAACCAAGACAACCAGCACTTGGATTAATGAAGACATTCAGGACACGACCTAACTTGGGGGACTTTACAACAACAGATAGCAGATACAAGACCGGTTATAGAGCATGCAGTCGAACTTCACCAGATACTTACAGCTTCACCTTTCGCATCCGAAAAATCTGCATTGCCCAAGCCGCCACGCCTAATCCGGGCTAGGTGAGCCCATGAGCTTCGTTTCGACGATGCAATCGACGAGATAAAGCGGACACCTGGCTCACACATCTCCATTGAGTCACTAATTTCAGGTAGATTGTAAAGCCCCACCTGTGTTAAGAGCACTCTCGATATGCATACCAGGTATCTAAGAACGCGTACATGTTACGCAGCTATTTGCAACGAGAAAATTCTGAGCTGCCACTACAAAAAAGCAGATTTAACCAAAGGGACCATTCAAGAGTCTCATAGGGCGGTCATCATCAAAGATATAGCTCCCGAGCGGCAATCATTGGGGTCATTAGCGATCATGAAGCACTGAAACAACGGTGTGGTTGGATATATTGCGCTCCTAGTACCGCTACTCCATAAGAATCTTTCGAGTGGGACCGCCATATGCAGCTGCTGGAGAGCTTCGGGCACTAGCTTATCCAGGAACCCTTTATTTCTTCTTTGCTAAAGGAAAGCTTTGCGAAACCAAAGGATTGTCTACGCCCAGCCCGAGCCCAACTGGTAGAGATCCAGTTCAAATACCCTTAGCCACCCGGTGCATCATCCTGAATGATACATACGAGATCGTAGCAAAACTGTAGTGGGTGTCGCCTAGAAAATCCTACTCCAGTCGAATGTGACAAAAATCGATGCGCATATACGCAGGAAGCACATGGTAATTGTCAGGTTGGGACGTTGAGCTACCATAAACACAGATAAACGGCGCAGTACTACATATTCGGCTGCAGAATCGTATAGGCTACCAACAAAGGACATTGCCATCAGAGAACTCGGTGAGATGCAAAAAATTTAAGTTGGAGTTACACAACTACGTTAGTGACGTTGGGTAGGTCCTTGTCTTTGAAGTCGCTAGTATAATGGGAGAAGTGGCCACGTAAATGAGCACAGAAATGTGAACCCCGGCTTTAAGAGTACTTACAATGCCTCTCCAAGATACCCTTCATTCGAGAGGGCTTTCCAAGAAAGAATGGACATTGCCATGAGCAGGAATGATTCTACGACCGCTAGAACACCCGATATAAAGCTGATACAAGCTGAATGGCCCATATGATCACTAACTTCTACCACCGTAGTGGTGATGACCAGCGTGGTGATGGCGCCAGCCAGCCATAATAGCGCAAGGTAATGCAAACTCCAAATGTTCGCGGCGTGCTTCACGCAACGTGGCATGTTTTCTGGGTCATGTGCATCGCCTTTTCGCCTCGGGAGAACGGAGTAAAAAACGAGGTGATGTACCAGTGTGAGGAACCAAGCGGCTGGGATCATAAACAGCGAGCTCGAACCAATGTAACGATGAAGGTTCGAGGCAAACGAAACCACAGAGAATAAAAACGACACCAGAAGAAGACGAACAAGAGCCGGTCCGTGACTGTTGGCTGGGAATGCAAACCTGGTGGACATGGTGGGGGGGTGCGTGTGGGGCAAGAGAGGAACTGCCGCAGATATTTATTCGTTCGACTCGTACAAGCCGAGTTGTCATGATGGACAGTGGAAGACGTGGCGTGACAGGATCGCCGAGCTTCCTAAGGCGTCTGACGTGCTAAAACAATTGTCCCATTCCTACAATACAGTTCACATAGCTCGATATAGTCACTACTTTGTCCGATCTTCAATGCCAAGACAAATAGAAGCCTTGGAGCGCATCGCGCGAGTTTGTACGCTAAATCCAGGATCAACATGCTCTGGTTGAAATAGACCGTCCAAATGTGCTTGGATTAAGTACCTGCTGTATTCATACGCTTGGAGCGGAATACACGAGGTCGTGCAAACAAGCTTAAGGAAGCCAATTTTATAACCCTAAAAATAGGGGTGCTATTTTTCAGACGCATATATCGACTCATATCCCAAACCTCATGCTTGTTGTTAAAATAATGCCCGCCCAACACTGCGAGAAGGAGTCCTATGTAGTGTTTGTAAATTCTGAGAGGCAGCTCCAGAATTAAACTATCAGCGGAGTGCCAAATCGCCATTGGAGGTTCTAGATTAAATTCGCATTATCGTTGTATGTAGCGCCAAATCGGTCGCAGTGTTAATACCTTTCCGGCGTCTATTGCGCTCCGGGGCTCCCCGATAATCAAATAACGAAGCTAGCGGGGAGTTGTTTGTGCCGAAGGCGTTGAGCTTGTGCAAACGAGACGAGCGAGGTAGCTTCGTAATGTGCTATCGCAGCATGCAGGTAGATTTGTCTCATGCAATAAGGAAGCGACACAAAATTTGAGGGCTCAAATCAGACCATGGTCGCTTTGAATCAATCAGTAGCCTAGATGGGCATACAGTCCTCATGACCTAGTACTTGTTCCGTTGGAGAATTAGGCGAAATGGTGAGGGGTACCACGTGACCTTCCAATTTACGAACTATGTAACAGTCCCTATGGAGGAGGGTTATAATCGACGAAGCCAGCGGGGTAAATGAGCGGGTCAACCGTTCAGAGAGAGTGGGGGGTAAACTAAACGAATGCTAAATCTTGTGTTAATATAGATGCTGCGCAAACCGTAAGTAGACACGAACATTGGTTATTGGAGCTGCTTCAGTTGGCACTTCACATCCGCTATATCCTTACTGGGTTTCGGTTTCAAGTTCTGCTTGGACCAGTGCACAGGGCATTTCAGTAAATGCTCCACGGAAGGGGTAAGAACAGGTCTACTTGCCGATGGACTTAAACAGGCCTCGGGATCCCCAGCGCAAAACACCCCGTCCGCTTTCCGGAGGCCAACGGAAACTTGGATAATTAGGTATAGTTCAGAAGCGGCAAGAGCGTGGACCACTGCAAGGGTAATACTAAGAGGCGGGCAGGACTCCTGTTGTTGTCTTGCTGCCAGGATGCAGAATGTCGCGACCGTAGATCTCTGCACCGTAGCAATGCACGAGAGGAGAGCTGAAGGCATAAGCCATGATTCTTTGCAGCTAGAGGCTCTCAGGCTATTCTCGATCTTGGTGGAGAGTGTCCGGTGTGCCGTCGAGGTATAAATCCAGGCTGAGGCGTAGCATATGGGTAACAAGAGTGTGGCTACACATGCCAGAATGCTAGCTGGGTATAACAATCCGGTGTTCAAAGCAGTGAGCGTCGAGATAGACAACAGGTTAGACGTCGTAGCTAGAGTAAAAAACAACTGGGGGGTGTCCTGGAGCCACCCAGCGCCGGTAACCATGTTCCAAGAGCGTAGCAGAAATTAGCCTCTGGAGCAGGGGGCAGGACTTATAAGGGGGTCGGTGAAGTCATATGATACTCTTTGGAAATGAAGGTGAAAAAGCCTGGGCTTTGGCGATCTCCGTTTCAGGCACAGGCTTGTGCCGTTTCTGTCGGAGCCTTATATCAGTGTATTAATGGATTTTGTTGGTACTTGAGGTGTGATCTACAACCAGAGCTGTGGGCTGGTGGGTGATCTGGGTTGTGGCGTGGATGATAACCACAGGCCGGATGAGACCACGAATTGCGTAACCACGGCTCTCCCGTGCAAAGCTCAAGCTAATAATCCACGCGGGTGCCATCCGAGTCATCCATACTTGTATTCCTGGTCGGGGTGGCGCTCCTCGTTGCTGTCTGGGTAGAGAGACTTGAAACGATTGACAGCACGCTGGCGAATCCGATCAGTAGCAAAGTCACGTCCGCAAACCACTTGAGTTTGCGGTCTGGGCACGTGGTTCAAGTAAGATTTAAGCTGGTTAGATAGAGTGATACTAACTTGGCGCGATAAAAGAGGGGACTTACCTACAGTCAGTATGACTCTTCCGTCAAGCCCATGTACTCGTCGAATACCTGGAGTACAGCTTCGGCAGCTACTCGTATGATAAGATGAAGACCCCACCCAAGAACCTCATCCCGAATGTCGGTCAGGTGAGCACTTTGGGGATAGTTTCGTGCACGACCGGGGGGACTTCAGACCGCGAGAAGCGGCTGGCCGCTCGGCTCCTGAAACACCTACAAATCGAGCGTGCAAGCCAAAGATAGATGAATGAAGAGCTAGACATACCTCAAGCACATCGCAAAGCTCAGCGGCCAACTCCCACTGAGTTTCGCCAAGTCCATATTTCTTCAGCTTTGTCCGATGGTTGCTCGTGAGCCACTGCACAGGAGTCTTGAAGTGCTGGTGGCCAGGGCAAACACGCAATGTGTTCCAGCGGGTGGCGACGCGGCAGGGAAGTGGATTTGTGTCACTTTGTAGATCGGGATCGTTACAACAAACTCTCCAAATGCCTTGGGTGAGAGCTGGCGAATCGTTCACGTTGTGAAAGGCGCGAAGCGCCGAGATCATGTGACAGGGGGCAAGCTGGATACAGACAACTACGACCGTCAACAAATCGCGTGTCCGAATACAGAATGGTGATCAAGAACCTGGACAGTAAGTAGCATTGAATAGGGCAAAGATGTATGCTAAACGAATCCTTGCGTTAGACTACATTGCAGAGCGGAAACATGACCAGACGCTCCCTCTGTCAACCCTTGCAGACTCGCGTCTGGGCATAGACGCCTCACACTACCTCAGTAATTTGCTTGAAAGTCCACTCACTCGGGAACCCCTACTTGCTGCAACTGGTGGATTCCCCCTCTCGCTTGCCTCGCGTATCGAGTCTGACCTCCGTGCACTCGAGAAACTGCATATCAAACCCGTATTTGTCTTTCCTGGTCTTTCGCCCAATAAACGTATCTCAAAAAACACGCCACAGCAACAAGCGGCAAAGCAGATGGAGGCTGCCAATGCACGGAGGGAAGCGTGGAATTGTTACGAGAACAATTTAACAGATCAGGCGACGAAATTGTTCGAGTCGAGGGGCAATATCGAACAGTGGGATCTTTGGCGCCCAGTGCTCCGGATTTTTAGGCATCGGAATGTAGAATTTATTATAGCCCCATACTCGTCTCTAGCTCAGGTGAGTTTGATCTACTCCTGATGAGCTTGGGAACTAATATTTCTGGGGCACAGCTCGTGTATCTCCAGCGTCACCCCAAATCCTACGTGCATGCACTCTACGGTCCCTCAGAACTTCTCCTCTACCCTGGTGTCGACAAAGTTATTCTCTCCCTCGACTTTTCCCAGTCCAATTTCACCTTCGTTTCTAAATCCAAAATGCTCACCGACCTCACACTCACTGAAGAACAATTCCTTGACCTCGGGCTCCTGTCTGGTTCGGAATACTCTCCTACCTTGCCCCCGCATGTCAACGAAAAATCTATCAAGCCGATTGTGGACTTTTTGAGGTATTACAAGACGGGCTTTGTCTGCATTACCAGCGCCTTTCCGGATAATCTAAACATCAAGCAGACAAACTATGCGGAAACGTTCGCGCGTGCGCGGTGCATGGTCAAATATGCGCTTGTTCTCTCATCAGAGGGCTCGGTTGTTCCTCTGCCCCTTGCTCTGACGGGGACGACTACCGCAGCGGATATTCCCTCGGACCTCCAGGACGTCTTCACCAACCGCCTCCCGGACGAAATCTATTATTACCTCTCGAGGGGCCTCTTTTCTCCTCAAGCGCTTGTCTGGCTCACCTCTGGACAAATCGTCGAAGGTCCACCGCTCGACAATGGGGAAACCAACGAGTATCGCCGGTTTGTCAAGGACGTGATCACCGAGGGGCACACGGGGCCAAGGGCGACTGCATTGGCACTGGTTTTGAACGTGTTACATGCGACGTGGCAAAAGACTCGTGTGACGACGCAGTTTTGGCACGACCCGAATCCCAAGGGGCTCATCAACCCGAGTGTCCCACAAACGATCAATTTGGTGGAGCGAGTCGTAAATTGGAATGTGCCGAGTGCGATTGTGGAGGATGAATTGAGGAGGCAGGCTGTGAGTAACTACATGTGACTGCATGAGTTGTTCGCTGATTCGGTGGCTAGTCTTCGACCATTGATTTCGCTCTATGCTTGGGCGCGACGAGCTCGGATAAACTCTCCAACAGGACGCGCACAAAGCCTAATCCGAGTCATCCTCTCGAAAAGAAAGACGAGGTTGTTGCCAACGTAATTTGGCGGTTCCTCGAACTTCGAGGGTATGTTATTCTATTTATCACGCCTTTCATGATTTCTTACTTAGTGTGCTCTAGGTTCCTGCTGCATACACAC
>WSLM01000112.1:0-21685 GCA_019677335.1 Ceratobasidium sp. UAMH 11750 | reverse complement strand
TGGTTGTGGCGGCTCCGAGCAACGGCAAATTTGTCATGTGATCGACCACGGCCAGATAAACATCCATAAAAGGCCTTTATTTGTCCCTATTTAGACCTGGCGTGGGATACGTTGTGCATAGTAACTTTGGCTTAAAATCTGAGTGACACGGAAGATATAGGTTCTATCAATGGAGAATGGAATACAGCTATTTATTGGTATCAAACGTGCACATGGGTGAAAGAACGCAAAAGAATGAAAATCAAAGACTTTGATAACTGGTGAGCGACCCGAAAGTCTGAGCAGACTTGCTATGCTTGACAGAATCGCTTGGAGCCTCAGGGGAAAAGACAGTCTGGTGAACATGTATAGACAACTGATGAGGGGTTTTCGAACCCCCGGGAATATGATGGATGGGTGATTCTTGAGATCGCGTAAAGGGTATCTCGACCTCAGTGACAGTAGGCTGAGGTGGGCGAGGTCGGTCCCGTATCGAATGCTGGCTGCTCGTTCCCGACAACTCGGAATCGGTTAAGCGAGGTCGCGGTCGGTAAATCCTCCATGCGGCGAGAACGTCTCCCTGGCTAGAGAATATGATGAACATGATTGGCCCGATCGAGGATACGACGATATCTGGGACGACCAAAGAGAACACCGCAGTCGAAATAAGGCAGAGTATCAAAGCGACCTGATAGGTTTGTCGGTCAACCCACGCAACCCAGTTCCAGCAGCGAAGTACTTACGAAAACGACTATTGCGAAGGACATGATTCGCGTGAATAACGGAACGGAAACATCTCCTACTTCCGCACGCCCGAGACGATGCGACCTACGATATCGTCTATATGCGATGATCATCGTCCAGACTGCAAACAGGTAGTTCAGCGTCTGGAACACCCTCGCGTAAGCCTGAAGCTCTTACTTTGAAAGAAGAGACATAAAATCAGAAGCACGGCGGCTGATACACCGGATATAATCCCTATATCGATTTAGTTGGTGTTAGTTTTCTTGAGCATGAGAAAGAAACCTACCGAGAGTAGGGTCATCGGAGGTGCAATAGAATGTAATCGTGTGTACGCGGAATTTAGTCTGTAGGACTGCAAAAATACCGGCCTCGACCCCCCAGACGACGTATGGGAACCCTAATAGCTGCCAGTAGTATGTAAATGTTCATCCCTCGCCATTGTCAAGATAACTTACAATAGCTGTAAGCCACCAAGGCTCTTTCGAAACCCCATCGTTTGCCTGGACACTCCAAGCCAAGCTCCACAGCTATTTCGAAAGTTAGAGAGTAGCTCGAGCAAAAGAGAAGAATCGACGAACTTTCCAAATCAGTACAAACGTAGCGGCCGACATCCCCGCCGGTTGCGCTTTAAACCAAAATTATTCAGCCCAGTCATGAGAGTGTGGTATTGTTACTCACCGAACATAAGCGCACTTTGCGCCAGGCAGAGTGTTCTTGACGGTTCCGGATGATCCAACTGACCGGAAAAGAGTCTGCCAAGAGTGTGAGTCTTGAGTATAACTTCCGGATGGATTTCAGACGAACGGACTCACAATATACAACTAACAGCGGACGAAAACGCTATCATCCAAAGTTATCATAAATATTCGGTCCGCTCAACCCGGATTGTCCGAGCCGGGTTAGATCACTTACCCCAAAGGAAGGTGTAATTTGGCACGGTACGATGCCTCTTGACCGATGGACAGAGTAAAAACGTACCCGTCAAGACGGGCAGTGTCACCAACCCAAACACCTGCAACTCCGTCAGCCGGAAATAGTTTAAATACGTCACTGGACTTGCCTGCAAGGTGAAATAGACTATTCGGGCAGCCTTAGTCGGCATGATTAGGCGCTGCTATTCAGCACAAGCCAGGAGCAGGAGTGTCGCGTCGTCCAGGCCCTAATGAACAGCGAGCGGGACACAAACTGGTGTGGTCAAGATGGAACGAGGGGAGTGGGGCATTATCACTTAACAACCACAACTTCACGGCGGTCGGACATCATCACGCCCAAAGGGTAAACGAAACGCCCACAAGTTAGGGGGTCCCCTGCGGATTGGCCTGATCGAAAATCTTCTAGTCGAATGTTGTTCTTTGCCGCCGGCTGCCGGCAAAGACGTTAGCGAGAGTGGGTGGGTGGGACCTCCGTGGAAATTCAGCTGTCAGTCGCTCCAGAGGCTAAAGAGGGGCTAGTCTCAAACTGGCACCGCATGTTCCCATAATAAGCATTTGCGTTAGAAATTGTATTGTGAGTGTCGATCCAAAGCACGTTCTGACGGGCGCACGATGAGTTGCAGTTCAAGAATGTAGCAACCACGCGGTAAATCACGTGAAAACCAGCAACCCTTTTAGTTGTCTAACCCAACAACGATAGGCGAAAATATTTATAATACACGATATCGCAACCCATTTCACTCCAACCGCAATCCAAGGTCCTCAGCGATCAACACAGCGGCCTTCTCTCCCACAAGCATCGCAGTCGAATTTGTATTTGCCCCGACATTCCCCGGAATAATCGACAAATCTTGAGCTTGTTATCAGCAAATTGTCCCAAACACAGCTTTGACAGATGCGTACCTGCAACCTTCAAATTCTGTGTGCCATACACATTCAAACGTGCATCAACACATCCGTTATCTTCCTGAGGTTTCATGAGGACAGTTCCGCACTGTCGACACACTCTACCTCAGCAAACAACTCTCCATCGCTCTAGTAGAGGAAAACTTACCGAATGCCAAGTCGTTTCAACCATCTGGCGAACAAATGTCTCGATAGCGAGGTCGTCTTCGGCGGTATACACCAAGTTCTTCACATCCTTCGCATCGAGTTGTTTGTCGAGCTTGACAGTAGCCGCGCCACTGCCCTCGGGGAACTTGGGATGCAGGGGCGCAAACTCGCCGCGATAGCACGGCATGCGACGTGCAAGTTCACTATTTTTTTCACGTGAGAACAAAATTTGATCATAGCTATATAGGACTTACCGAGCCTTCTTATAGGCCCACACATGAATATCAACATCGGCCTTCTTCTCAAAGAATCCGGTCTCGAAATCGAGACCAGCGTATGGGTCAGCCGACGTGATGTACACATGGCCGCGTGAGATGGGCTGAAGGGTTGTGAGGTTCATTGTCCGGATCGATGCACGAGTTCGGGACTTACGTAGCCAGAGTAGTTGCCAAACATCATTGCGCGGTTGCCTTTTGGGATCAGGTCTCGCGGGCTGCGGAGTCGCGTAAGCGTCTTAGTCCGGGGACATTGACTGTGTTACTCACCCAAGGAAACCGCTTATAATAGCTTGGAGCATGACGGGCTACGTAATTTGTCAGACCCGGTAGTTACGAGTTGAATATCGACGGTACCTTGTCAGGATTGGGCTCGAAGTAATCCTTCCACACTTGGTTGAACTCGGGTCCCATCTCTTTCAGCTCTTCCGGCGTCGGGCGGAGCTTGCTCCCAGAATCGATAACGTTCGAGGAAAGCATGCCTTTGCCTTGTGAGAACAACGCCAACTGTTTCTCCATCGTGGCGGGATCTTGGTCCAGGATTGGGTCGATAGACTCCATGTCGCCGGGGATATAGTAGGTGTATAACACGAGGTTATGGTCTTCGTAAGTAGCGCCCACGCCGGGAAGGTCGACCACGGTAGGAACGCCCGCCTTTGCCAATCGGTCCGCAGCGCCGATTCCACTGCGTTGAAGCACAACGGGGGTACCGATTGCTCCAGACGAAACCACGACTAGCTTGCGAGCCTTGATTACACGAGGCGTCTGGTCCGCATCCGCATCTTGTTCCTTGTTGGCGACGACCTCGACGCCTGTTGCCTTGGTCCCGTCGAATAGGACACGCACGACCTTGGTCTTTGTGAGGATGTGGAGAGACTTGTTATCAGCAAGAGGATGGATAAAGCGGTGAGCCGAATCTTGTCGGTGACCAGTCTGTTGACATTAAAATAAGTCCAGATCGTAGAGCAGAAAGCAAAGAGACTTACCACTGGGTCAATCCATTTTGCCCAACGCTAGAGAACCATAGGTCAACAATCGCGCAAAGCTGGTAGTTGGTCCGACATACTTGGCATCCATGTCCCGTCTTGAGGTCCTGCTTGTCCTCGACGAGGGGTATTCCGTGTTTCACGGCCACATCGAGGTACTGCTTTGCGGGATCTGAAAAGGTATCAGAATAGGAGACCTGGCAAGCCGGTTGTTCAGTACATCCTCGGGTATAAACCAGTGTAGCAGGCATACATTCAACGGGCCGCTGTATCCATGTGTCTCCCTTCCAGGGGCAAGATGGTACGTTTCCATCTATAGAACACGGTCAGCTGCTGTTATCTAATATCGCATCGACTAGACTCGCCTTGCGGAGCAGAGGCAACAAATCTGCCGAGCTCCATCCTGGAGTTTTCCAATCATCAAAATCGCTAAATGTCTCGCTCGTCAAATCGGGTCTCGCGGGGAGAGTGGAATTTCACACGTACGACGCAGAAGCCCGAGTGTACCTGGAAGACAAATGAGTATGATCAAAAGATGGATAACGTGGGGAGCTCACATTAGGAAGTTTATGCTTCGAGATTAGAGCGCGTCAGTAACGTTATTCGAGCGGCCGCCGCAACTTACCTAGAACCTCCTCCAAGCACTTGAGCTAGACAAAGAGGGTTATCGCCCGTACTACCGCGCGGGAACAATGCGCCTACCACTTGGGACGATCGGACTACGCCCGTTGAGGGCGTTTGACTTGTTTGCTTGCCAGAATTTGCTAAAACCGAGTTCAGTCGGACAAGGCACAGGTGCAAAACTCGGCAAAAACTAACGCTGTTTTGCTTGTCGGCGCCAAATGGCTCAGATAAAAGGCGGGCGTAACGATCGTCGGATCCCCTCGGTTGTTGGGACCATGCTCGACCAAAAGAATCTCGAGACCTGGGTTTGCCTTTGCTAGCCGACCCGCGGCGACGCAAGCTACAGGACAAGGTCAGGTTCGAGGAGCGTCGAGTCACCGGTCTGCGTGAACGCACCAGCTGTTCCTCCTACACACAGAATCAGTAACCATCGCTTTATTTTCATATGGTCTTACCTCCAACGAAGATAATATCGACCTCCTTGAGATGTTCAGCCATACGTGCGAGTTGATAAAAAAGTTTGGGATAGCGACAAAGTAACAGTCAATGCAAGGAGTTCCTCTGGGGGCGATGGTACCTCCAGATGGTCTCGAGATCGGACTTTTATACGAGAGCTACTTGTTGGTCATTTTTGCACACGTGAACACCGGTGACCGCAAAGCTCGAAGCTAAAAGAAGGCCATCCCATCGCATCCCCGGAAGACATTCGAGGTATCTGTACCGGATTTGGTGGTAGAAGATGCTCTATTCGCGGTGGTCCGAGTGGGCGGGCAGGGGTGCAGCGAGCAAACATTGCTTCTCCAGGGATGTTCAACTTGACTAAGTCACGAGGCAAAGCAGGATTTCAAACGACTCTTGCTTGCCACCCAGCAACGTTTTTCAAACCTGACCGATGGTTGACTTCCCGCATCCAATCGCCGACGCTAAGATGTCTCGACCTTTGAAAAAATGTCCTCGAGCCCGAAACGGTCTTCTCTCTGGTACATCTAGCTCTGAGTGTTGCCTGCAACCGGCAAGTTCGAGCGCAACTACCGAGTCTACCCGACAAAAACCTAGAGTCGGCCAATAGTCTTATGACAATCTTATCAACGTACTAGGATATATGCTCATTTGTAGTCTCTGGGGCCACCGACGCGCAACGGTCGATATGCTTCCAACACATCCAAAGCCTAAAAGATTAACGTGCAGGGACGGTTGAGGCTTCGCGTCAAGGTACGTTTCAAACTTGATCCACGCCTCGGCAGTGCGGCCTAGCCATGTTTCTCAAAGCACAGGGCACAAGAAACCATACGAGAGTCATATTTATACAAGCATATAATGAAACCATTGTGATGCAAAAAGGGTGGGTGCAGTCGGGAGTATGACATTACGGATCGGTGGGTTAAGCGTCCATGTTAAAGGTGAGCAAATAAGGATGGTGCAACAGAACAAACAAGATGGCTTCGAGAATAAAGAGTGGCGGCGGTTGAAATAAAAGAATGCGTTGCCCTTCAGGCGTGCGAGTCCATCGTCGGAGAACGACGTTAGAAAACAAAACAAAACAAAAAAGCGGAAACCTTTGGCCGATACTTGGATACAGTTGAGTCGTCCAAACAGAAGTCTGAGCCCTCGAATACTCAATCAAACTCGCGAGGCCGAGGTCTCGGGTTGGGTTGTCCGAAAGATGCCACCAACACTACGAGAGCTCTTGACCCCACTGCGTCCACTCTGAGTGCTGCCTCCCCAGACACGTTCCAAGAACCCGTTGGCCCGAATCGACAAGGCTGGCCAAGATGTCGTAGCGTTCAGGTGGTTCTCTTGTGGAATCTCGGGCTTCAGAGGCGCTTCCTCGCGCCTTGACCAAGTCCCACTCTGCGCGGTGTACCGAGGTGGCGGGATGTAGACAGACTTGGAGCTTTGAGACGGGCGTTGTTGGCCAGAAGATGAGTAGCCATACATCGCATATCTAGAACCACGGGTCGTTAGTTATAATCCAACGTTGTTTGTCCATGGGTGCGCACCGCGCAGTCGCTCCCGACGTGAGCCTATCCTCTTCGCCACCTTCCTCGCTGGATAGTTCGTCGCTCGAGCGCATCGGCACTCCCGCATCCTGGCTATATATTGAAGGTTGAGACCCGCTGAAGGAGGTCCTCGACCCGCTGGGAGGTGGCGATAGCGGAGCGCCACCTGCCACTGATGAGCGAGAGTAAGACGAGTGTAGGTGAGCTGGCCCCGATGATATTTCGATGCGCGCAGGGCGGCTTGTGCGACGGTTCGAAGGGATATCCAGTTGAGAGCCCGCCTGAGGCTTCGATGCCTCCTCGTACGGAGGGGTAGGGGGATAGGCGACATGGGTCACAGGTGTCTTGAAGAACATCGAAAAGGTGCCTGCAGATGCCTAAGAACTAACCCAATCACATACAACAAAGATACTCACGAACGCAGTCTTCCTCGGTAAATCGAAGATCCCAATTGAGAAGGCACTGTTGCGGCATTAGTTATTGACTGAAACGGCTACCAAGTCGACTTACCAACAACTGTTGCTCCATCAAGTTCACTTCCTCGCACCGGAAAAGCGACGAAGTATACGCAGCCCAGTGCTTGTTCTTGGGCGAAGAATCGTTCAGATACTTGGCCGCGCAGATGATGGTCGCCAGAAGGACTCGATGACGAGTGTCGGGCATGCCTATACCGTGCCAGTAAGTAACACAAACGCACCAGCAAGGAACCATAATTACGAGTCTTGGACGACGCATCGCGCGACAATGGAGGAATCCGCGGCTGGATCCTGTCGAGGTAGATCAAAGTACAGAGCAGAGTCGGCACCTGGACCTTGGAGAACCCAATGAGATCGTCCAAAAACTTCTCCAACGTAGGCAAGCGAGTGGGACCGGTATCTACAAGGTCAAACTCACAAAGTGAACAATCGCAACTGGACACGAGTACAAGACATACCGCCCCTATCGAGGTCAAAGCCGGGCTTGGTGGGCGTCACCGGTGGACTCGGGAGCGCGTTGTGCCCAGGCAAGAGCTTCTGGAGCGGACGAAAGACATCGCACTCGAGGTCAATGACCGCACGTGTCCTGGAGATAATACACTCCTTCATCGACTCGGTAACTTGCTGGCGCATCAGCCACAGCAGCTCGGGGTGGTGCTGAGAGGCGGGGAGAAGCGACCCATAGTAGTTGCGAGTCGACTGGTGGACACTGGGTGCGGGCATAGTGGCTGTACCTTGGATGCTACGCGTCGCGTGAGCTACGACCACAGAGCCTCCGACGACGCGAGCAAGCGACTCACTGTATGAGATGTTTGAAACGAAGGGCAAGAATCGGCGGAGGATGGAGGGGGATGGGGGGAAGCGGAAAGAGGGAATGAAAGAAACAAAGAGGACAAGGAGCTCTTATACACACTTGGCGCCAACACTAGGGGTTACCCCTAACCTTCTGGGACAGCCCATCTTGGGAAACACCCCCTATCCTTCAGATCGCTGAGATCAAAGGATCGATTTGTAAGCCATCCGGTTCAACGTAAATTGATGCAAGAAAACCTATTGGATAGATAATACAGGTATGTGTGAGTCTTACTCAGGCTATTGCTCACTATCAAGCGCATATATGCGCACTCGTCAGCATCCCGCCGGCCAGATATCCCGCAGGTTTCGCACGTTGTCTCTCCTCGTCCATGTACCACCTGCTCCTACTTTCACCCACTCGCTCGTCACCACCTCTTCGAACAACTGCCGAGACCAGGTGGATGGCACAAAGCCCGAGTTGAGTCGATAATCGCACTTGTTATCGGGCTCTGATGCACACCCGGACCACCTAGGAAGCCCGGCTTGGGAAATAAGCTCGGCCAAAGTGACGCCCGATACTGCATCCTCTTGGGCTATCTGTTTCCTCACCGTTTCGATATAGTTGCTCCATCTTTGGCGAGACACTGGGTGGTTGAAGCAAGAACAATAGAGTGGCTCATCACAGGCTAAAAAGGAAAGGATTGCGAGTTGTGGGGCGGCTTGCGAAGTGACTCGATGCACAAAGTCGTCCTCCCAGCGTATGCGCTGGGTTAGCCAATATCTCGCGTGGCCTGGTTGGGTACGTAAACAACCAGCGTCTCGCACAGCGAAGCTTCCGACCTCCAGTGCTCGCAAGCTTGGAAGACAGGAAAGCATGTCAAGAAAACCAGGCTCAATGTATAGAGTTGGGGGTGTTAGGGACGTTGATTCAACCTCGTTGCCCGATTCGATATCAAGGTGGTAGCCAATACTGGTGTTGAGCGCTTCGGTGGCGCTTTGCCCTGCTTCTGTCGGTCCAGGAAAGCCAAAAATGGGATGGGCTTCAGGCAGGGGGGCTGATATGGTAGCACCGGGCGTTTCACATATAATCCAGTATCCTATTAGTCGTAGGATACGAAGCCCCGAGAAGGTATAGGCGATAAGACTCCGGAACATTGAAGGTAACATTGTGGTGTTTGATATCCAAGGCGATATGTCGTAAGCCAAGTAATGAATGCGTGAACTGCCGAGTCGTGTCAAAGGCAATAATGGTTCACCTCGGAATGATAGATGGGACAAGTGCTCCGTATTTTCGTAAGTAACCTGGAAGGTAGAGCTGCGCGCTGAGAAGGAAAGCCAAAGCTGCGTCACGAAGCGGGGCAAATGCAAGGGGGCCAGGTAGGAGCTTGAATCCATGTGCGGGACCTACAACGTATTAGCTATTATTCCACAATCATTTAAAGCGGATTCGAATACCTGAAGTGTGCGGATCGACGTTTGAAGGTCAAGAAACTCTGCCAAATAATCCGGATAACCGGGTCCTTCGTACACAAAATGATGTAATCGAAACCTACACTGTCCTAGGATACGAGAAAGATGCAACCCGGTTTTCTATACCGTGTCTGGTTTCAATGACGAAGAAATGCTGAACGGGGATTACATACTCTATCACAATTCATGATCAGTGCAAGTCTGCGTAAATTTCGGGTCTTGTCTAGCGCGTTTTCGAGGGTAGAATAGAACATATCATTGAGGGATTCGGGTAATTGGGCAACATCTAGATGCATGTTAAGTAGAGCTCGTATGGAAGTCAAGCCCGATCTTACCAATGGTAAGGTCATTCACATAATTAGCGAGCCTGTTGACCGAGTATACCGTTCTTAGGCACAGAATAACTTCGTCCCATCCTCGCAGAACCAAAGTAGAGTACAGGGCCGGCATGCTTTCGGCCCTCCACCGTTTGGACACACACGATAGCGCCGACACGTCTCTGCGGCGTTCAATGAAACTGATGATCCTTTTAGTAATCTCGCAAGGCATCCGGGTTATTCCGGTCTCTTTTGTAAGTAAGGATGTTTGGAGCGGAGGTTCGGGGCGGAGGCTTGCCAGTATTTTTGGCGACGCAGCGAGACGGGGCGATCCGTCCAAACCAAGAGATGCTTCCAGTTCTGCAATACGCTGATCAAGAGGAGAGCGAGGAAAGGCCGGCGATGGGACAGAACAAGCCCCCAGGGACAACAGTTCAGCGCTGGTTTTGAAGGCTGGGCAGCTGTTCGTTTCCTGAGACAAAGCATCTTCGGAAGGAGCGTGCAAGCCAAGCTCCTCAACGCGTATGTTTGGAACAGGGATGATGTCTCCTAGTTGGACGGCGTTGGTAGGAACGTTTGTATCTGGCGAAAAGATGTTTTTTCGAGATAGGCTAGCTTGAAGTTTCTCGAATCGGCCATGACGATCATTGATATCGTGCCAGAATGAAGATCCTTTCCAAGCAACAGTTTCTGACATGCCTGTGAGTCAAGAGGGTGTTAACAAGGCTGGAGGGTGATGGTGGTCGGCCAAGTTGTGCGCACGGCGCTTATTTGGAGATCAAGAACTGCCACCAGCCTGCCAAGCCCCAATATAACCCATATCCGTCGGGTTGAGTGACCAAACCATGCACAAACTCTACAAGGTAAATTCTACTTGTACAGACAAAAAATTCAAGGCTACCCGAACATCTATGTCATTTATTATCGCAATAACATTCGCACGTAGCATCAGGCGCGTCAAAAACGCCGTATATGCCCAGGATGCCCTGCCAACGACATGTCAATCAAGGCTAGCCGCCAAAGTTCAGATGCAAACTGACCTTGTCCTCGCAGTACGTGGGTCCATCATAATCTTGACCACGAATGCGAGCTGGTGTGGACTCGCACACGCTATTCCAGTCATCTTTCCGATGAAGGCCTAGAAGCCTAGCGAAATTCCTCTACATCAAGCGGAATTGGTAAGTATTACGCCTTGAGATAATCTAAAAGAGACGTACCCTTCGGCCTGGAATTACCTCTTCGTCTTAGCTTGGATAGTGCAAATATACCACCACTCACCGTATTGCATGCATCCCTGGAGTCATTGATCAAGGGAATTGTTAGTGCAGGCATGTTAGATGCAAGTCAATGGGAAGCCTCACATCGTGCTCAAATTTATCCCAATGAGGCATGCATCGGGTCTCATTACTTTGCACGTACCATGTCGCAATCACTCCTTTCTTGGGTCCCTGTAGAACGTATGCATTGGTTCGCTATCCAAGTAAAAATTCCAGCCAGCTCACCTCATCTGAACACCCAAGTGGCTTCTGAAAGCCAACCCCTTTGACACCCGCGGGAGTTCGCAAGCAAACTTCAACCGGGTCTGCCCCCTTAGGAACGAACCAGATTGGAGCACGATATTCACCTAAATATCAAGTTACTCAAGTAAAGGTGCTGATCATATGTCGATAAAAAATGTAACTTACGGTAGCCATACGCGACGCAGTTCTCTGCCGTGAGCGGACCCCAGAGTCGTGCCTTTAAAATCGGTGTAAGGGGTCGTACATAACGCTGGGTCGAGCACGCATACCGTCCTATCCGCCAGCTCTGCATTGTGCGCAATTCTGAACTCCTTCTCCCAGTTTCTCCACTCCACCGGTTCAAAACCGGCTGCTTGACCAAGGGGGCTGCTACCCGCTCCGAGGAGGCTCGTGGCACCTATTGCTCCCAACCCGGCAGAGGCAACGGCGGCAATTTTTTCAAGCTCCACCATAGCAGCACCACCCATGGCGGCTGATTGAAGTTGGGCGAAGACTGACCCGGCGCTGATCGTGCCAACATGTTTTTGGAACAGGGCAGCTATAGATCCTAGAGCATCGCATTCATATAAGGACGACATCGCCCAGTAACTCCAGAAACGACTTGCCGGCAATCGGCCCCTGCGGGCTAAACCCTATGGCATTCAAGGCCATCGGCAATAACGAGCCGCCGCTCGCCAAAATTGTGGCCCCAATAAAAAGCGCTATCGTAGCTTTTGGATTCTCGAGAGCAAAGACTCCTAAATGTCTCGTCCGAGCTAAACTGCAGACAGCGTGATCAAGTCATGTACTAACCCATATCACCAAGAGCCCTTTTAAACCATCGAACGGTTTCCGCCATATGATACTGCCTCTTGCAGTCACGTTTGCTGCAGATGCCCATCGGGTCTGCGGGGTCTGTGTTGTCTAAACTAATTTCAGCGACATGGACACCTTTATTCGTCATTATGTACCTTCGCCGAAATCACCAGCTTCTCCTTCACCCAGGGACTCAGATCCATAAAGTCCTGCCCGTACCGTGGTTCAGCGTGAAACCCTCAACTAACGGACACGCAAGGGGAATGTAATGAGCTCACCATATCCAACCCGCAGATTATCTTTAGCTCTATCCAGCATTTTATGCGCCTCATAACTTAGAAGCTGAGCCTTTGCAGCTTCTACTCGAGTGTCATGAACGATAAATAGCTTGTATGAACTAGACCTACCCGCTTTCTTCTCTAAACTTGCAGCAGCTGCCTGAGCTGCCTCCTTGAGAGCCTCCAGCTTGGGATTGCCGTTAAGTCCTGGGTGCAAGGTTAGTGTCATAGACTTGGCGATCGTAGCAAGAGTGTAATTACCGAGCTTGTTCAGGAAGTTTCCCATGTCGGGGTTTAACGTCTCCTCCGGGATGACGAATTGCGTGGCAGCAACAGCACATATTAGGGTCGTTAGCAGGTATATCTTCATCGTCGGGCCCGAAAGAAGTGAATATATGTCAACAGAAGAGGGTAGAGGGGTTCCTTGTTGTGGTCTCGCGGAACGCGTGGCTATTGCGAATTGAGCGAGGGGCGTCATATCACGTGATGAAGAGGTGCTACTTAGTTCCTTGTGTTCATTCTCTTCCACTGTACGTACGGCCGTCTATATAATTCTCCTTTCGTTTCCCGCCTAAGCCCTGTACTAAGAAACACTATATGTTGCTGGAAACATCAAGAATAAAACAATACAAAAATTGTCCGGAGGCATGGTACCGTGCGAATAGTTATGGTCGTTTTGCGGGCGGCGGATACGGTTTAGTTGCGGCCGTTTGCCCAAACATTTGATTCATCCTCTTGTTGGGTGGTGTTCCCATTCGCCTGGTCGGCTGCAACGGCTTCCTCCTCGTCAGGTGGAAGTGCGATCCTTCCTTCACGTTCCTCGTGTCTCTTGAGGCGTTGCCACGCCATCGTTGAGATATATGTGAGTGGGTAGAGAACAGCAAACACAATTGTTGCGGCCTAGGAACCAATGAGCCGGGAGATTGGACTATGGGTGAATATTGCTTACGAAGACTGGTGCCGATTTGGGACGCCGCAGCATGACCGACAAAACTATCCACAGACCGCCGAGCGTCACGGTGAGGTCTCGGCGGATGAACACCCAAATTACTCCGACAGCATGCATGCTAACAACAAACGCAAACGCTTCCCACTGTTTTCGAGCGTACATGTCAGGACCTTGCCCAAGGTTAGCATGATACGCTACCGATCCAAGAAATTACGCACGATTATACGGGTAGTTCCAATCCAACGCGATAAACAGGCTAAGCGGGAAATCCAAGGTAAGAGTGATTATGAACCAAAGCTTCATCGGTGCGTGGATGAACAGTTGGTCGAGGGGTCGGGTCAGCGGCCCGCCAGGGGTGTACCAAGTTAATGATATTATAATCCAGCCAAGAAGAACGGCTGTAATACCGAGCACAATGGTCGACGCAAGGAATAGCTGGAGTGCCCAGAGTGCGGCCCAAGCTGTCATGAGCCAGTTGATAACAACCAGGCGAAGGCCGACGCCATTTACGAGGGTTTCCTGTGAATTCATTCCATAAAGTGACTGGATAATTGGAGGCGCTCGCGTGCTCACCTTCGTCTCAGGTTTCCCAGCCGTGATTAAAAGCACACAGAAACCAATAAGCAGCACGTAAATCGCGGTCATGTAGAACCCAACCATCCCAGTTTTAGGCGTAATCCCAGTTGGGAATTGGTCCGAGATGTCGGCCATGCTAGGGCTAAGCACTAGCGCGCACACTAGGTTTGCCGCCACATTGATTAGGACCGAGAGAGGCGTGAGCACCTGAAGCCGAAGAAGCTTGAGGGCTAGCCGGGTCCGAGGGTCGGACGTGTCGAATGGTGCATCCGAGTTCCTATAAGACATTCATGAACCAGGTTCATTCGGGTTGATAACCTACAGCCACGCACATCTTGTATCCGTTAACGCCTGGAAACCTGAGGATGGTGTACGAGGAATTCTGCAAAAAAGAGTCCCTACGATTGTCCCAGAGGCAGACTCGAGGTGGTTGTTGAAACGGAGCGTCACCCACTCAAGATGGAGTCTGTTTCGTGACGTCAAGACAGAAATCAAATGACTTGATGACCGCTATAGTCACGTGCAGCCTGCTCATCTCGTCCAAACCACCACTCCCGCCACTCGGTGTCTTTATGTCTGCCCCTACTCGTTCTCAAATACTCTCGCTCTACGGCCAATTAATCAGAACATCGCGTTCGTTCTCTTCGTACAATTTCCGAAACTACTTTCTCCGAAGGACACGATCGCAGTTCCACGAGCATGCCAAGTTGCAGGATCCAGCCCAAATCAGGAGCTGGTATGAGACGGGTCTGAAGGAGCTGGATGTCCTAAAGCGATGCGCGACGGTCAACCGACTGTACGAGGGACCTCGATTAGTCGTAGAAAGGAAACCGATCATTGGTGGTGGAGGGGCGGGCGCCGAAGCTGCTGCTGGCGGAGGGGGGCAGCCTATCTAATCGGGCGTATTAGATGGTGAGAGTCACGGCCTTTCATGCTTGCCAAATTCATCCTAACACCTCTTGCTATCGGAAGTTCCTGAAGAAAGACGCAATCTCACTCAGAAGTGACCATATCCGCAAGACCCAAGTTTGCATTTTGTTTGAATAAAATAGTTCAGCATCTATTCTCTCTGAATGAGAGCCATGAGCCCCAGTCCTCCCAGCAGCGCGTATTTTAATTGAGGGAAGTCGTTCTATGCGATCTAGTTAGCGCCACGTCGTGTCAATAACTGGTCAATCTCACCATTGCGATAGTTGCGTAACCAATGTAAGGCAAGAATCTAAACACCCAAGAGATCAGCACACGGGCTACTGTAATAAGTGTATTAACGTACCCCCGAACCTTTCCGACCACATGCTTTCGCTCGAGCCACCTCAACCCCATGTATAATTCGATGTCGTCCATATGGTTATTGTCTCCCTTCGTGAGCAATAATTGTTCCGTTGGTAACGATACGTTCCTTAAATACAAGCTCAGCATGCGCAGATACGAGCGCCCACAGTACTTACTTGGTGTGAGTCTCAAGGACGCGATGCACAATAGGAATATCTTGCCCAGGAATCTTATACACCGTGATATCCCCAATCTGGTACGGTACGTTCGGCGGATTAGTCAAAAATAATAGGTCACCACGATAAAACGCTGGCTCCATAGATCCGCTACACGAGCACGACTAAATTAGCTGGCGGGTAAACAAAACGTTGATCGACCAGACGCACCTCAGAACTACGACGATCGGACTCTCAGTGTTCGTCGCTAAACCCAGCCCCTTCCATACCATCAGTCCAGTAGAAATAACCATCGCGAAATTCATTATTTGGAGAAGGACCTGGGTTACGCTCGTTCGTGAGCTTGCCAGCACAGACGTTTGGGGAACAACTCACGGCGCGAACCCCCATCTTCCTAAGCGTTTTGAGCTCGTCTTGAAACATAATATTGGATCTCTCGTAAGGATTGAGGAGGTATCGGGATTCTGCTGGCTAGGTAGTGCAGGAGGTTGGGATGGGAGTTAACCGCCAGCTTGGACACGTCGTGATGATGTGGAACGGTGGGGATGTTCACGTGGCTTTGTCCCGCGGTCTCACCCCATTCGAATTTCACCCATCTTGTATTGTCAAGATGTATGCAACCACACTATCCCCTCACTCCCTCAAATCCTAGCTAAATGGCCCCAGTTCTAGCGAATATTGGCCCCCTATAACTGGAAACCTCGTTCTGTGCTCAAACATTAAATACCGTCCAATCGAGAGGCATGCTAGGGCGTACCGACAATATCGACGCATAACCGACATAAGGGAGGAAGCTAAAGCTAAATGTCAATAACCTCGCGTTGAATTCGTCGCATAATGGAGACTCTGACCCTCTGACTTTCCCAACCACATGTCTCCGCTCAATCCATTCGAGGTCACCATAAAGTCCGCCAACCCTATCGTCTTGAAAGTTGTTATCGCCCTTTGTGAGCAACCATTGCTCTGTTGGAACCGATGCATTGCTTTGCACCTCGTTAGCCTGCTATCTAGATTCCAAGTCCGGTTTGCTCACAAATTGCGAGTTTCCATTATGCGGTGGACGATTGGAATGGTTTGACCTGGGACATTGTAAACCACAATGTCGCCGACCTCATACGGTGTTTGACGAGTGTTGGCTAAGAACAGTATATCACCGCGGTAAAATGCCGGCTGCATAGAGCCGCTAGAGGCATTATCAACGCCATGGATGATTGGATTCATCCCGAGGGTAGTAGCGTACCTGAGGACGACGACCACAGGACTCTCCACGTCGGTGAGCAAACACAAAGTTTTCCAGGTCATTAGCGCAGATGTTGCAAGTAGACACATATCAAGTGCGCCAAGAAGGATCTCGAAGAATGTTTACATCTCAGCATATACCACCCACGACTGAAACAAGCAGACTAAAACTTACGGAGCGGATCCCCTGTCTGTGTAAGACTCGGAGTTCTTTTTGGAGCATAGCGGGATATTTGACGATATTAAGCTTCGGGATGGTAGGCGAGGCTCTAATTACATGATGATTTTATAGTCGATGTGAGGTGGAGAGACACGTCGTGTTGTCGTGGCTAGCGGCACCGAATTTCACGTGATCGAACGAAAGATGGCCAATGAGATTACCACAAATTAAATTAGCTGGTACCAACACCAATCTGCACACTACGCGTCGCATTTTACCAACGTCTTGCGCGAATCTTAAGAGTTTTTTTTTTTGCCTTGGTTCTGGTTTACGGCCTTATTTAGCTAATTGCTTTGGTATCCGAATTACTGCGGCTTGTGTTTAGCCTCTCCCGGAAACCCGTGTTGAGGGCGGTAGGGCATCTGGAGTGGACGATTCAATCGCTTCTCAGGCTGTAGCCCCATCGAGAGGGAGGATATTGTTATCTCGGCAAGGAATGATGTCCTATCTTGTTCTTAATGCAACATCGCGACTTTCCCCAGTGAGAGTATCTCAGTTACAAGGAGCACATTCTTTTAAAAAGTATGCGCGGGGCGGTAGCTACGCGGCCCGCTTGACGGTGGGGGATCAGTCTAGTAATAACCATTAGCCTCTTATGGAAGCCAAGGCTGATTGTCGGGGTCCGCACGGCTAATTCTGCCGACCGCGACTGCACCATCTGACTTCCTTCCTTCCGATCGGCTTGCGCAGTTGGCAAAAATGGTGGGCACAATGTACAAAACCGTTGGGCGCATACGGTTCCTAATGCCCGCTTATGTTGTTTTGAACCGATCATGGCGCGCGTGTGACATGCTCGGGGCGCCCCCAGAGATACATCTTATCCTCTCCATGGAGATGGCGATAGTGCCAAGCTAGTTCCGTAGCTTCCCAATTACCTTTTGAAACCGTTGACGAAAGCTGGCGGGCCGGAGTTTGGTACTTAAATACTCGCAACCATTGCCCGATCGCCACATTGTCACTCGCACCTCCCAGTTGGCCATGCTACGTTCGCTTTTGTCCACCTCGCTCCTCTTGAGCAGCTTGGCTGCCCCCGCACTTGCAGGGTTTGGCATCACTGTGTCCGGAAACTCGCTTATTGTTGATACTGCTGGAGGCCTCGTGTTCACTGGTAAGTCCAGGACAGACTGATAAGTGCCCGTCTGACTTGATCTTTGGGTTAGTCGACAAGACCAACGGTGACATCACTTCCATGGTGTACAATGGCATCCAGGCCCAGGATCAAAGCAAGCATAGTCATATTGTAGGTGGATTCGACACTGTTGGCGAGTTGCCTCTTTATGCCGTGTTTGTTAGGCGTCTGGTCTTGGAACAGCTCCCTGTTCGTACGTCCAAACTGGCCATGACAACAACTACATCAAAATTACCTGTGTCACAAGTACATTGACCCAGTAAGCATCCGTTAATTGGCCAGTATGGTTATGTTTAGCGAATTTATTCAGGTACTACGTGGCCCAGTACAAGAACCCCGGCATCCATATGGCAACCTAGTGAGTATACTTGCCACGCAGTGTAGGGCCGTGAATTTATATTGAGCTATCCAGCACCACCGCTGAGCCAAGTGTTGGTGAACTGCGCTTCATCGCGCGTCTCAATGCTGCTACTATCCCGAATGGTCCTACCGCTTCTAAGATCGCTGGCGCTTCCGGTGCTATAGAAGGTAGCGACGTATACATGGTTGGTGGGCAAACACGCTCCAAATGTCAGTTGTTGAATCCTCGCGTCGCACGTTCACTACTAAAATCTAGTAATTCGCAAGTTTATTCTTCCAGGCAGTTTATTGATGACCAAGTTCACGGAGTGAGTCCAATTCACAGAAAAACGTCCCTTTTAGTCTTACATCTAAGTATTTTAGGTCACTGGGTCAGGAATTGGCGCATACATGGTCATTCCTGGCACCGGTTATGAAGGGTCGTCTGGTGGACCTTTCTTCCGGTGAGCATAACTCAAGTCGAGAATCGAGCCCAACTAATAGGTTTTTTAGCGAGTAAGTATTGTGGTAATGGTGTAAGATTGTTCCGATAGTTGACTCTTTATGTGTGCAAGCATTGACAACCAGAACGGTGAGCAAAAGATACGTATGACACGCTAAGCGCTAATAATTGTTTCAGGCGCTCAAAACGAGCTATATTTCTACATGAACAGTGGCCACGTCCGGGCGGAGGCCAATCGGATGGGATTGCATGGCCCGTATTTACTTCAGTTCACCACTGGTGCTGCACCTTCTGCCGACATCGGTAAGCGGAGATGCTCTCGTTCGAGTTCTAGAACCAACATATTGCGGCAGACTTGGCTTTCTGGAACGATTTGACCGTCACAGGTTGGGTTCCAACGTCTGGTCGTGGATATGCAAAAGGCAAGGCAGCCGGTGCCCCTTCTGCATTTGCGAGCCTGGTAGTTGTTGGGTGGGCCAACTCTAATGCTCAATACTGGTACGCAGAACGCATTTTATAGGCTTGCTAGAAGACAATACTCATAGAGTATCAAGGGCTCGAGCCGAATCGAATGGTAATTATTACTCGCCCGCAATGAAGCCTGGCACCTACACTATGACTAGTATGTCCACCAGTTGGCTTAAAGAAGCGTACCCCTAATATATAGTATCTTAACTCTACAGTGTACAAGAGCGAGCTTGCGGTTGCTACCTCTTCGGTCTCAATTTCTGCCGGAACGACGATCACTGCCAATATCAACTCCGCTGAAGCGAATCCAACTACCATATGGCAGATCGGTGACTTTGACGGAACACCCCGTGGTTTCTTGAACGCCGAGTGAGTCTCTAAATAAGCTTGTGATTAAACGCATTTTGACCTTTCGGTTTGCAGCATGATTGAAACCATGCAGTAAGTGACATTTGTGCCAGTTGGAAATGACCCTCTCATGTTTACACTTGTTATCGCCGTGCTACAGCCCGTCCGATACCCGGTGAGCATATATAGCCATCTTAAACTACGCATCGCTGAACGCCTAAATAGGATGCACGAGTGGCTCCGTACTTACACCGTTGGCCAGCAAGATATTGGATACTTCCCCATGGCCATCTTCAAGGATATTGGTCCCGTCACTGTCCGCTTCTCTCTCAGCAGCTCGCAGCTCGGAGCACGTACCCTCGAGATCGGTGTAACCCTTGCCTTTGCTGGTATTTTTTTGCGGTGTCTTCATTTCGACCTTTGCTTATTTGAGCTCTGCACCAGGCGGTCGCCCTCAGGTGGACATCAACGGCTGGACCGGCCCTGCCCCGCCTGCCCCAAACCAACCCGACAGCCGCGGCGTCACTCGTGGTAAGTAATATGTGGGTTTTATGTCTTTGGGCACGCTAACTCTACCTATTCTAGGTACCTGGCGTGGAAACGTAAGTTGTATTCTATGGAAACTGAAGGAGGAGCATCAAACTAACCCCAATTCATAGAACACTCTCTACACCGTTAGTATTCGTAAGTTAATGCATTTATAGATACGAGCACCTTTAACCAGGGCTAATTTCTAGCTTCGGGTGTCCTCATCTCGACTGCAGTCAACGTGATGACGATCACTGTGATCTCGGGCTCATCAGGAGATGTCTATTTGTATGTGACATCTTTTTTTTAGTACTGTGCCTCTTCTGAAGTTGTCAACAGGTCGCCAAATGTTGTGGTCGACGCTGTCCGTCTCTACTAGGCCGTCATTTTCTGGTATTGCGTGTATCTCGCCAGCTGTTACCTGTTGTCCTAGAAACATTTATTATGCTGCGGGAAAGTCAGCCTAAAGTGCTCATGGTCCTTCAAAATTACTGCTTTGCACGTGATAGACTGACATGCTCAAACAAGCCAACATTACATAGGTTGGGAAGGAAATCACATTCGGTAGGTTATTGTGAAACCAGAGCAGTATTGGGGTCTTTGATACAAACGACTTTCTGTGGAGTTGCGATTGCAGCAGGCAGGGCGAGCCTGCCTCGTACTAGGGCAAGGATCCGTAGTTAAGAACTGGATGATCGGGCTGAAAGGCAAGCAAATTATTGGCCATTACACGAGGATATATGCGTTGTTAGCTTGATTGGACGCGTTACTCCGGCACGCGCAAGGTCGTGGACAGAAATGGAAAATTTGGATCTTGAGGGTGCGAGGCATGGCAGACAGTCCTGTCGGTTGGGTTGTCGTAATGTTCTCCCAGAAGCAGGTCCCTATCCCGACCCCTGCGACTGAAGCCCAGAGTTCACTTGGGGCACTTAGAGTTCTGTTTTTGGACTCTGGAGATTGGCGACAGACAAGAATCCGGAATATGACTGAAACAGGAAACGGACTCCGAGAAGAGCAGGCCAACGAGGATGCTTGAATTACTCGGATTGCAGGTATGTAAACAACGTCACCAGCGGTTCAGTAACCGAAGATAATCCGATGAAATTGAGGGGGATCAGTGCCACTACAGTTCCGAAGACCAGCCCACCAGCCGTTCATCTACCAAAGTTTACCGTATTGCGCCAGGACTCGTCGTGATGTCCTAAGGTGCGCCATACCATGATACAAATGGGTCTTTGCCGTGCAAAACGCTGAGAATATGGTGCGCTACAACTTTATTTGCTTGCTCGCTGGGATGAAGTTCATCATACCTGAATGAGCGAGACGTTAGGCGGCGTGCTGTAAAAAGGATGGCCAACATACCAAAGGTACGAGTCGCGCACAGCGGCTGGCTGGGCTACACATACGAGTGTGGAATTTCCATAAGGATACTTGCAAGCGTTAACAACATCTGTAATGTTGTATATAGGTCCAACCAAGTACGAAGCAGGGTTCTTGTACATGTCCTTGAAAAGTCTGTACGAATCGAAGAGACCTGGAAGTGATTTCTAGTGGTATTCTCGATGTGCATGGGTCCTGGACAAACCGAAGCGCGCGCCGGGGAATTGAGAAGGTGCAATGTATTTGGTCCGAAGCGCCTGCAGCTCATTTCCGGAACAAACCAGCTCCGCCATTAGGATAGCCCACTCTGATTGGTTATGTGGCTGGTTCCAGAACTTGGTCGTATACCCAGTC
>WSLM01000111.1:0-30528 GCA_019677335.1 Ceratobasidium sp. UAMH 11750 | reverse complement strand
GAAAAGAACTTGATCGAGTACACAACCTCCCTGGGACGCGTTTGCTTTTTGACCCGTACTCGTATGTGCAACCATAGTGTTCTGGTTAATACGTCATTAAACTGTGTCTAGTCTGACCGGGTTTGCTTTACCGCGGACAAAAGGCATATTTCTTGGGCCTCAGTTCTTTTGGGAGACCAAATACTCGCGTGCGTGATCCGTAGATAAGAGTGACTATCATACTGAATCAACTATCAGTATTCGAAGGCTATAATTGGGGGTTACACACCGCGGCCGGTATCCTTTCTGGCAAGTCTGGGTATTTTGTTTCGGATCCAGACCTTATCAAGGTCAGCCACTTGGCCTTTTCAAACATCATGGAGGTCAATTGACAGCGCTCGGTAGCAAATCACTGGGCCGAGGAGCAGTTTTACCAAAAAGGCTAGAGATTATAGGACTTTGAACGCCTTTGGGCCCAACTTGCTTGGAATTGAAGGAGAACGATGGAAGCGACAACGGCGTATTTGTGCGCCGGCGTTCTCGGATGTACGTTTAGCGACTGCAGGCCGCAAAACGAACGATCGCTGATTTGTACTTTCCGCCCCCTGAAGCGAAACAACCGTTTGGTTTGGTCCACGACTACTGAGCTCGTTGACCAGCTGGCAGCAAGCTGGGCTCAAGACGGTCCCACTAGAATACATGACGTATGCGAGGATATCACTAGGCCGGTGTGTATGACTGAACTACTCCAACTTTTGATCTGACGAAACGAAACAGTTGGCCCTTTGTGTTATTGCCAACGCTGGGTTTGGCCAAGACACAAAATGGAGTGACAACGAAGTGGTACCAGCAAATCACTGCCTGACGTTCAAAAAGGCGCTGAACATCGTCAATGATAACATTATTCTACCTCTAGTGTTACCTGACTGGGCTTGGAACCTGCGAACGCAATGGAAGCTTGTCAAGCAAGCACACGAAGAAGTTCTGGTAAGACTGTCTTACAGTTTGCAGACCAAAGCTAAGATTATGTTTCGCACTCAACAGTCATACCTGCATGAAATGATCCGGTCACGTCGAGGTCAGCCGGATGAAAGATCCACCGTCGAAACCACGGAGAAGTACGACTTGTTCTCCCAGCTACTTGGTGCGCATGACGCAGACGATAAGCTGACTACAGAAGAGCTAATAGGTATATCGACTGAGCCATAATGCCATTGGCTATATACATTACTGAGTATCTCTTGCAGGAAATATTTTCATATTTCTGATTGCTGGGCATGAAACGACGGCACACGCGCTAGCATTCCTGTTTGGGTTGCTGGCGCTTTATCCGAATGAGCAGGACAAACTTGTGCTGCACATTGAACAACATCGGCCCGCAACCAGGGATTTTGTGAGCTGGTATTATACATGCTTTCTGCGTCCCCGTGTTAATAATTCGTACTTCAGGTGTATGAAGACCTTCAAAAACTCACGTATGTTACCGCCACGCTCTACGAAACGCTGCGCTTGTATCCTCCGGTAAGTGCGCCCTAGCTACAGGTTTCAAACACTAAGCAGCTTGGCTAGGTCATCAATATTCCTAAATATACCCCTGTTGACACTGCAATCCAGCTCAGTCCAACCCAAACTCTTAGTGTGCCATCGGAAACCCGCGCAAGCATCAGCGTTCCAGGCCTCCATTATAATCCAAATTACTGGGATGATCCTTTCAAATTCTCGCCTTCGCGGTTTTTGGATCCCAGCTGGAATCGTGATGCATTTATCCCATTCGCGGTTGGTCCAAGGTCTTGCATTGGTCGGAGGTCAGTCGGTTAACAATATGTCCTTCCTGCAAATCTGACTGCCGTTCATAGATTCGCCGAAACAACAGTGGTAGCCTTCCTCGTCCGATTCCTGCCAAAATATTGTATATCGGTGGATAAAACCGTATTCAAGGATATTCCTGGTGAATCGATGCTAGAACGTCGTGAAAGGCTAATGAATGCCAAGTCGCTAATATCCCTATATCCTACAAAGCCACTGCTGGTTTTTACCCCTCGAGAATAGTTCTTGCGTGAACTTGTTAGTAGCCTGTGAAATAGAAAGAACAAATCGGTCGTGCATATACCCCGGAGTTTCCAGGAAACACGCCAGTAAGGCAATCTGTGAAGGCAAGTAGGGATTGGCCAGGATACTATGGGAGTATGTGCGATAGTTTCAGAACGGCTACCGCTCCGACCATGTACTACCCAGCGGTTAACTTGTCACATTGTCAGGACCAACCTCCCCGTGGCATTTAAGGCTGGGAACACCCATCAGGACCATTCCGAGCTACGGGAGAGGGATGGCTCCAGAACACCAAGGGCATTTTGAAAACACATCGAGTTTCTTATTTGGCACGCAAAAAGTTGGGGCGGCGCAATCTGAAAATGATTGTAGCTAAAGGAAGGTGTCCAAACGCTGTTCTACTTGTACAAGCTGGGATTATTGATGATGAAATCGGTCGCGGTCGTCCGATTCAAATCCTTGAATGTGGTGATGTTTGAAGACAACAGTTGCAAAGTTGTCTTTGTTGGACCATAGGGTGGCCAATAAGGACCTATCCTCTGGATTAAACATTTCGCATTCCAAGACTCAGGTAGGCGCGACTCACAATGAGGTTTATCTTTGGAATTCGGGTCAAGGTTATATGCAAAGTTAATCCTACGAGGCAAGCATGTGAGCGTCGCAGCCAGTTGAGCGATATACCCTTCATACCAATAGTCGCCGATTGCTTCTTGCAAGCCAACCACGGCAGTAGGAGCCTCCGGTTTACTAATGCTCGCTGTTTGCATCACAAACGGAACCTCCGCACCGTGTGCTACACCATACAATGGATAAAAATCCAGAGGAGGTTCGCTCATCATATAGGACCTATAGGTGTATTAGCTACGGTCTTCCATCCCGGTACTCGGCCTTACCAGGTTTTTACACCGAACTTGTTCGCAGTCTTCAGATGGTCCCGTCGTGGAGCCTAAAAACCAGGAAGCAAATTAGTTACTTGCACCCATGCGAGGCAAAAAAGAAGCTAGATGACTTGCCTGAAATGCTACGTCGCCGACGATGCTCGCAAACCGTTTGTACTGAGCACCCTGACCGAATGTCTCGTTTCCAGTATTGTAAGGCGATCCAGCAGCTTGCGCATTGGGGTAATACTTTAGCAACTCTTTGACAGCGGTGATATTTGAGACCCCAAAATTCAACCCCGGGAATCGAGCGGTGACCCAGTTGATGATGTCTTGTTCCGTGTTGGCAACAGTTCCGTTGACAAAAACTGTCCCTTCGTCGAGTTGATCTACGCCAGAAGCAATTTCAGAGCCAAGTTATGTGGAAATTTTTGTACTTACTGCCGCTGATAAACGGCACTTTGGCGAACTTGCCGTTGTGCAAAGCTTTCGAAGGCAAATCTGTGAAAAAGTCGTCGCCAGGTGCTCTTGTTGCACCAAACGTTACCGGGGAGTGGCCAAAGCTGCTGTAGTATGGGTCGAGCTTGTGGAAACCAAAGTATTGGATCCCTGAACCGTAGATTTGGTAGGGTGCTCACCATAATCACGTCTTTGTTAGCTTGGCTGAGCACAGCAGCAGGTGCGCTACGAACACATTCAAATGGAGTCGAAGAAGTTGTACAATTCGTAGCGTTCGCGATGAATTTGAACGCTGCTTCACGCACAGAATCGTTAGGCTTGGGTACATCGATCCTAGGAGTATATGCGCCATCAGCCGTGCAACCAGATAGAATTCGGCTCCAACTTACGTCGACGGCGACCCAGACTCCAATATCATCCCCCTAAACGCTCCTCCAATGTTTCCGCCTTTGTAGAAGGTCTGGTAGGCGATGCTGATAGCGCCTGCAGATACGCCGAAGAGTGTAACCTGCACAGGCTCTATTAGTGACAGCACGTATGGCACACTATCTAGCACCCACTTTTTCTGGGTCACCTCCAAAATACTTGATATTCTTCTGGATCCACTCGAGGGCAAGCCGCTGGTCTTTCAAGCCGAGATTAAGTGCGCCTGCGTCGGCTGCGGCCTGGCCAGGAGGGACTGAAAGGGGTCATTTGGTCAGCGGGAGTGCCTCTTGCAAGAGAAATGCGTACATCCATACAGCCCGAAGCGATAGTTTAATGCAACATAGATCACAGGCTTCCCCTGGTTATAAATGAGATCAAAGTCGTCAAATAGGTTTCGCTCGACGCTTACAATCTTGGCTGCTCGTTCTAGAAGGAATGTACCAGGATATCGCGCACTTTCTCCAATATAATATCCACCTCCGTCTGATTCCAAAAGATTAGCCGACAGCATAGTTTCAAAAATGACAAATACTGACGTATCCAAACCATAACTGGGAGCTTTCCAGATACTTTTGTTGGCTTCCCTGTGAGGCATGGCAACCGTAAGCAACCCCTATGATACTGCCCCTAACGTCACCAAAAACCTTACAAATGTTCAAGGTCAAACAGTCCTCAGAAATAGTGTTACTAGAATACTCGACGGCTTGTTCGCAGCTATCGCCTAAACGTGTGGCATTTACTACCTTCGTACCAGTCGGAGGCGTCCATGGGACAGGAGCCTTGAAACGAAGTGGACCAACAGGAGGCTGGGCAAACCGAATGCCAAGAAAGTAGTCTTGGCCAGCAGTGGCGTTGCGCAAGCCCTGGTACAAAGTGCCAGAACGCGTAGAGACAATCGGTCCAGGTATAGAGCCACCAAGTACAAGCGAAGGCACGAGAGCTAGATATTGGAGGTACCTCATGGCTGCGAGAGAGCTTGTAGTCGCCGGGTCGATTTGGCTGGCCGGTTTATAAACACCAACTTGCCAAGCGCAGAAGTCATAAATGGGGTTCACAAAAGGGTCGCCGCGAACAACATCCGACAGCACAATCACGTTGTAAGCGTGCGGAAGTTCGGTGTATGGACTCACCGAGGCCGCAGCGTGCGGGTTGTTTTTGTGAATATCACTTCCAGCTTCGGCGACCGAAGATCACTCCTCGTACATGTGATTGAAGGCATTGGTTCCAAGTATGGTGGCAAGGTGATACCCCGTATAACCACGCGGAGCAGAGCATTAGACGATCAACTGTGGTGAAATAGATATATTGTTGGAAGGAGATGCGACCCCGAGTACAAGACGATATACAAACCAGGATGGTAACAAGTGAAATGCGGCGAGGTGGTTTCGAACCGGATAAGGTGATAAGTGCAGTACCCAGAACAGAAACGCGTTTGCAGGGAAGTCGTCGCGTTTGCCACAGTGGTATAGAGATACGCAAATACATAAACGACCACGGAAGCAAAATACACCCGCTCATTCTACGATCCACCACAAGCAAAAGATGAATCATCAGGGTCACGCACACCAACCTCGCAGTGCACGGGCCGCCCCCGTAGCCTATATAACCAAGCCCAGGACAGGTGTGTTTCCTCATACTTACCTTGACGGGATATTCGCTTTCAAGTATTCGTTGAATATCAGGCGGGGGGGCCGGCCATTGCACGGCGCCTCTCGGTTCAGTTGGCACCCTCGCTTTGTCTGGTCTTATGGGCCAGGCACTGTCTCAATCTTTTCCTGACCTGTGCTGGCCCTCGGGCTGGTCGGGCTCTTGCTTTTATTTTTTGTGCTCTCCTGGGCCTAACCCTATACTCTAATGTATATTTGAATATATGCATACATTTGTGCCCCTTGGACAAGCCTGGTACTGAATCGTCAACCGTAGAAACCAATGGCGATTATCTTCCGAATCCATCCATTTTACTTGTTACTTGCGATAATATAAAACACTTTTGCAAGGTACTCTCAACCGACTCGGGCTTCCAGCCAGGGTACAAGTCGTTGCTTAGAGGCCCCTTGAAGGCACCACGGCCCGAGTGCCACAGTTCAAGAAGGACAGCAAAGAAATCGTTCTTGTCAGCCTTGGCGCGATCCCCGAGTTCCTTGAACGGACGATAGTCCACTTGCAATTTGTCCTGTAAGATAGCACGTTTGTTGATTAGCTGACGGAGTGTTGCGTCAGAGAGCGAGAAGGCTGACATTGTGCTTTTTCTCCCAGAGCTGCACGACTTCGTTGGGTGTGACTACGTTGCTCTGGATGTAGAACTGCTTGTTCTGAAGCTCCTCGATAGGAATAGTCTTCAAGACGTTGGCAACCCATCTGGGAACCACTGACATTAGGATGAATTCGCGAGTGTATGAGTAACTGTAGGCTTACTGAGCAGCGGAGCGCATGGTCGTCCAAGTGCTCTTGGCGTTACCATCGCCCCAAATAGTGACTTTCTTCTCAGCAAAGTTGTATCCAAGCGGGCTGAGAATGCTCCAAGTCAACATAGGCCGCAAAAGTGAACTCGACCAGACTTACGGAATGAAGCAATACTCTGGGAAACCTCCGGTATGGACGCCGGCTACAGGCAGGCCAGCTTCCTTTGCAGCCTTTGCAACAGTCTTCTTACCTTGGATAACGGGGGATGGATGATCATCGTCCTCAAAGTCCTAGTAGATCGCCGAGTTAAAGGTGTTGCTACGACAAAACTAGGCTATATGCGACTCACAATGCCGAATTCACTAGGGAAGTAAAGCTGAACGCCAGCCTTCTTGGCTGCTTTGATTAACAGAACCTGCAAATACAAATTACATGTTACTGAATGTTGGGCGTCGGGATCAACACAGGACCTACCTGAGCCGAAACCAGGGCACTGCCGCCGACAGCTGCAACAACAGTATCGACGCCCTCGAGGGCCTTGACAATGCTTGCCTCGTCCTCGTATGAGACGACATGAAGGGATGCACCGTGTTTTTTGAACTCTTGGAGAGGGGGGGAATCGGCCTACGCGCAGTTAGAGGCTCGGACTGGGAATGCAGGCGGTAGTGGCCAACTCACAGAGGATTCACGAGTGAGGATGCGAACCTCAAAGGCGCCGAGCTCGAGAAAGGCATCAGTGAGGGCCTTTCCGACATACCCACTGGCTCCAGCAACGGCAATGATTTTGGCGGACATATTTTACGGGTTAGGAACTAAGAGTTGAGGTTGAATGAGAGGTTGGGAGAGTGGATTCAAGACGAGTGGAGACGAGTGGTGGATGCTTGGCCGGCTCTTCTCAACGCCTCTATTTATACTATAATCATAATATATAAACCACTGCGCAACTCAGATTAACAATATGGCGTGGTCTATGGTGTACGGGAAGTGGGCTCACATCAGTCATGTCGGCGCTAAACAACCGCTCAGTGATCGGCGATCCGGTCTAAGCGCCAGAGTGACTACCCACAAGTAGCCGCCAGACTATGTCTAAGAGCCAGCGCTTGCGAGCTTTGGGATTGGGTTAGAGAGGGACTTGGATAAATCCTGGAACCGAGTACAGTAGAACGTCAGAGCCTGCATACATTCAGGAAGCTAGAAATTTGTAAGTAAGAGCTTGTGGGACCCAGCGCGCAGGAAGCACAAACACTACTCAGCTGCAGAAGAGAGGAGCTCAGGCGTGTTACGTGGCCCCGACTTGCCCACTACCGAGGCCCGCACGCACTGCGGCCTTGTATTTTGCGTTTTCCCACCGTCCCACCCTTGCCGTTAGATTAGGTAAGGGTGAGTACGCACGCATATGAGTCTAGTGCTTCCCCTTGGCCTGCAATCCCTACTCTCGCAATCTGGGCGGCCCGGTTTTTTCCACATGCACCGCGTATGCTAGACTTGGCGTTGTGTTGATATACATCTAGCACACAGCCTGAGGTCCCAATCCCAGGCTAAGTACGTGGATTCTAGTCTCTCATGCAACGCATACAAAGAGGTACAATATGACTAGCCGTCACAGAACTAGGTATGTACAACAAAAGCCAAACTCGGTACAGGATTAAGAGCGGTAAATCTAAGATTTGAAAAGTTGGTGGTTTACAATTGGTAAACTTGCCGAGTGAACTGCTTAGCCCGTAGGATTTTTCCTGATTGTGCTGATTCTCGAGAGGGCCGGGCTCCTTGTCCTTTCTTGTACTCTCCTCGGCCTAATGCCACGCTTAGATATATGCATATATTTTCTCCTTGGACAAGCCTTGCTACCGAGGTGTCAACTGTAGAAACCAATAGCAGCTATCCTTTGAATCCATCCATTTTGTTCAATAGTTGTGACGATACGAGAACACACTTTTACAAGATACTCTCGACCGAGTCGAGCTTCCAGCCAGGGTACAAATCATTGCTCAGGGGGCCCTTGAAGGCACCACGGCCTGAGTGCCATTCTTCAAGAAGGACCGCAAGGAAATCGTTCTTGTCAGCCTTGACGCGATCCTCGAGTTCCTTGAAAGGGCGATAATCAACCTGCAACTTGTCCTGCAAGGTAGAGCGTTTGGTGGTTAGCTGATGTAATGTGTGTTGAAAAACAGGACTGACATTGTGCTTTTTCTCCCAGAGCTGTATGACTTCGTTGGGCGAGGCCGCGTTGCCCTGGATGTAGAAGTGCTTGTTCTGGAGTTGCTCGATGGGAACAATCTTCAAGACGTTAGCGACCCATCTGCAGGCCACCGACGTTAGAATGAACTCATAAGCGTACGGATAATTGTAGACTCACTGGGCAACAGAACGCACAGTCGTCCAAGTGCTCTTGGCGTTGCCGTCGCCCCAAACCGTGACTTTCTTCTCAGCAAAGTTATATCCAAGTGGGCTAGGAATGCTTCGAGTCAGCGCGAGCCGCAAAAGTGTGCTTAATCTGACTTACGGGATGAAGCAGTACTCTGGGAAACCTCCGTTGCTGAGGATAGCCGTGGGCAAACCGGATTCCTTTGCGGTCTTCAAAACGGTCTTCTTGCCTTGGATAAGGGGAGATGGGTGGTTGTCACCCGCAAAATCCTAATAGGCCGCAGAGTTTAAAGGCGTTGTTACAATAAAATTTGGTTGTATGCGACTCACGCTACCATACTCGCTGGGGAAGTAAAGCTGAACGCCGGCCTCCTTGGACGCTTTGATCAAAGGGACCTGTGAGTCGGGCAATGATTTAGTGCGTGTTAAGCGTTAAGACCAACACAAGACCTACCTGAGCCGAAACCAGAGCGCTGCCGGCGATAGTTGAGACAACAGTATCGACGCCCTGGAGAGCCTTGACAAGGCTTGCCTCATCCTCGTACGAGACGACATGGAGGGATGCGCCACGATTTTTGAATTCTTGAAGAGGGGCAGAATCAACCTATACCACGGTTAGAGACTCGGACAAGGTGGAGATGGGGGAGGTGGTGCTTGACTCACGGAAGATTCACGAGTAAGAATGCGAACCTCGAAGGCCTTGAGATCGAGCAAGGCATCAGTGAGGGCCTTTCCGACATACCCACCGGCTCCAGCAACAGCGACGACTTTAGTAGACATGGTTTATGGGTTGGGAATTGAGAGTTAGAAGTGGGTAGTAGCTAGAGGGAGTGGATTCAAGATGGTGAAGGCGAGTGGTTGGTGCTTGACCGTCTCCCTCGACGTCTCTATTTATACCTCGCCGCGCTGGAATCATATGCGAATTGCTGCGCAACTCAGCCCAACGATGGTGTGGTCTGTCGTGTACGAAAAGGAATTGCATCAGTCATGTTGGCGCTAAACAAGCGCTCGCGAGATGATTGATCCAGTCCAAGCGCCGGGATGACTGACCCATTTTAGTCAGTTGGCTCTTGTAATAGCGACTGAACTGTAATTTAATGCCACCGGATGATATCTCAGCCAGCGCTTTCGAGGTTTGAAATGAAACTAAAGCGAGACGTGGGTGAATGTTGGAACGCGGGCTAAGCATCAATCAGGTCAAACAAAGCCCGCTCGTCCTCACGTGACCCATTCCGACTTCTGCCTCCCCTTGACCTAGCCATGGACGTGCAAGGTGCATTCTCCCAGCTAAGCTCTATCAGTGCGCAAAAAGACAAATCTACAGCATACTCTGAGCTCCTACAAACTATTCTCAATCAGCCACAAGACCAAATTCCAGCCACGCTTCTTACCTATGTCGGGCTCATTGTGAATCGCGACCAGCCGGGAATTGTTGTTGCGCGTCAGGTTCTTTCGGAATTGGTGGAAGCGCTTGGGAAGAACAAGATTGAGGACAGGGATGCGCGTAAGAAGGTGATCGAGGATGTTTTGGAGACTTTGCAGCCTAGGCTTGTGAGCTATGAAGAACAGGTGAGCTACATACAACACATCGGTCTCCGGAATGCCTGAATAGGGATTTATTAGACGGCAGCCTTGCGACTTCAAATGGCCTCTTTGCTCGAGGAAGAAGAAGAGTGGGTCGAAGCCGCACGCGTCCTGATGGGTATCTCTCTCGACTCTGGGCACAGGTAAGCGCACCTGCCATGTAACAATTACGTCCAAAACCCAACTGCGCCCTAGGCAAGTATCACCAGAAGAGAAACTCCAGATCTACATCCGCATCGTACGCTTGCTCCTTGAAGAAGGCGAACACGGTCAAGCCGAGACCTACTACAACCGCGCCGCGCTCCTCATCCACAGCACCCAAGACCGTGAACTCCAACTCTCGTTCAAGCTTTGCCAGGCGCGTATCGCGGACTTTAACCGCAGGTTTTATGATGCTGCGTTGAGGTACAACGAGCTTAGCTGGGTGCCTGAACTCGACGAGGACGATCGCGCGAATGCGCTAAGCGCCGCTGTGACATGCGCGGTTCTCGCTCCTGCTGGCCCCCAGCGCTCCCGCGTGCTCGCCACGCTCTTCCGAGACGAGCGCGCTACGTCGCTCGAAAACTACACGATCCTGCGCAAGATGTTCAATGACCACATCATCCGACCAGAGGAAGTCAAGGGATTCGAAGCTACGCTTAAACCGCACCATCTCGCTCGTGTCGCGCAATCCCAAAACGACAAACTCGCCGCACGCAGCGCTGCTGCAGATGATGACGGAGATACAGACATGACCGACGCCGATACGCCACAAAGTACGCGCACAGGACCGACAACAGTACTTGACAAGGCCGTGCTCGAGCACAACCTGCTCTCTGCGTCCAAGATCTACAACAATATCACATTTGCCGGACTGGGCGCGCTGTTAGATTTGGCGCCCGCCGCGGCGGAGACGATGGCGCGGAGGATGATCGAGCAGGGTCGGCTACATGCGTCGATCGACCAGGTGGCTAGGCTAATTTCGTTCGAAACTACGCATGACCCGCGCCAGGACGATGCTGCAGGCGGCGCTGGTGGTCTTGGGGACGTCGTTCAGGAGGTGGAAGACACCGGCGCGCCGGAGACCGACAAGTGGGACCTCCAAATTAGGCGGACCGCCGCTAATGTATGTTCGGCCGGCCCGTATCCTTCCTACCCTATACTCACATATCTTTTACAGGTCGAAGCTATCGTGCAGTATCTGCGCGAAAAGCAGCTCGTATCAGTTGCTTAATCATTACATACATCGCTTCGTTTCATGAAATAAATTGATTAGTGATGGTCATCCACACAAAGTACCCACACGACAGTCCGAGCATGAACAGTAGCGCTAAATACGTATACAATACAGATCTAAAGGAAAGTGAGATTACCGGTCATGATGCCTCTAACGCCATCATTGCTGTTGGTTTTCAACCTTGCGCTTCTTCCTCAGCTTCTCACGCTCGCGCTTTGATTCGTACTCGTGCCATTCGCCTTCAATAGATGCAAGTCTATGACCAAAAGTTTAACCATATTACCCTCATTAGCATGTTTCCAACAGACTTACCCAACAGGCTTCTCCGGTGGCGGCGATTCTGAGACAAAGTACGGCGCAGAAAGTGCCTGAGCCGCAGACGCTCGTTTACTTGGGTCGTATGTGAGCAGGGACTCGGCCAGGTCGAGCGCGGCGGGCGAGAGGTATCTACATTTCCATCAGTATTGGAAGATTTGAGTATCCACCAACGACTCACTTGTTGAAACTCGAACGAAAGTGGCTTTTTATGGGCTCGGGAGATTTAACAAGTTCAAACCATGGCATGTCTATCAGGCCTGGCCAGGATTCCACATCCGGCGTGCCCATCACACGGGAGATCGCATCGAGCTGGTGGATCTCGTCGTTGCCCTGAAATGCAGGCTTGGTAGTGAACAGCTCGAGCATAATGCACCTAATGGGATGAACTCGGATTAGCTCAAGTATGGCTGGGACCTAGAATAACGTACCCGGCGCTCCACATGTCGACTTCAGGACCGTACACAGTAGCACCAAGCAGCAACTCTGGGGGACGGTACCAGAGTGTAATCACTCGGTTCGTGTAGTCGCTACGCCGTCGCTTCGAGTAGAACCTTGCCAGACCAAAGTCTCCTAGCTTGAGCTCGCCGTGGTTGTTAAGCAGGATATTGGAGCCTTTCATATCGCGGTGGATGACGCTCTTTTGGTGCAAGTACGCCAAGCCGGACAACATCTGAGCGCACAACGACTTTAGGTGAGCTGGTGTAAAGCTGAACTGTGTTTGCGAGAGGACTCCGGTAAGATCGTGGTCCATGTACTCGAACACCATGAACACGTTTCCTGATTGCAGGTCAGTACAGGTTCTGAAATCTAGCGACCGGCACACCTTTTGAAACCATCATCTCATGGAGGTTGATAACGTTCTCATGGCGTAGCGACTGCAATAGCTTGATCTCGCGCATAGCTGTAACCGGGAATCCATCCTTTTCGCCCTCCATCCGGATCCGCTTTAATGCGACGAAGGTGTCGGTGTTAGACATCGACCGAGCCTTGTACACCTTTCCGAATGTCCCCTCTCCGACCTGGCAGATGATCTGATAGTCGGACGCGGTTTTTGACGCCTTGGTAGGAGTCCGATCTGGTCGCTTTGGAGTCGAGTTGGAAGCAACGGCCCGGAGGGGCTTGTTCTCAACGGCGGCGGCCGGGGTAGCCTCTACTGGTAACTTGGGCGGCGCCACAGCAGGAGACACGTAGTCTTGCGCATGACTGAGACGGGGTCGCACCGAAGCAGGAGGAGGCATTGAATTAGCGCCAGCAGGCGGGGCAGTTGCGGGCGGCTTGAGCCCCTCATCTCGTGCCACGCGAGCTACATCCGGGCTAATTGGCTTAGTAGACGAAGGGGAAGGTTTGTGGTTCTGGTAAGGCGCTGGCGGGTGTGGGGTGGTATGGCTGGATGCAAGGCCATTGGTCCCCCGGAGAGGTGTTGAAGCTGCAGAAGGACGTGATATTGAAGGAGAGGTGGTGGGAGATACCGTTGCCGAAGTGTTGGATAGTTTTGAGGGAACAAACTCTGACGTTTTCGAAAGCCCACCTGGTAAGGCCGCCGAGGTGTCCTTAACGGGAGGGATTAGGTTTGCCTTGGTGCTAGCGTCCCGAACCGTATTTGACGCTGCATCTTCCTCGTCATCGTCTCCAGGGAAAAACATCTTGACCGTTTTGCTTGGAGCCTTGGCAGCCGGCGGCTTCAAGGTGATAGGTGGAATGGGCTTCCCAGGCGCGGACGCAGACGGTAGGGGCGGCTCCGCGTGAGTAGTCGGCATGGAGAGGGCCGTAGCCATTGAACGAGGCCCAGTTGGTATCGTACTAGTTGGGAGCGGAAGTCCATTCACGGATCCACTGCCGCCTTCGTTCAGTGGGGGCTCAACAAGCGCCTCCGAGCCCGGATTACGGGGAATTGTGATAGGACCTCGGAGCTGCTACACGTTAGCCTGGGTAACCTCTGGGACAACGAATGACCTACCACAGTTGGAGATACAGGCGGTCGCGCCTTTTGCTGATTAAATCCGTTTAATCGTTGGGGCGCAACCGGCGAGATCTCAAGCGCTTTATTGCGCGAAGATTCCGGCAGACGGTGTACAGGCCGTTTAGCAGCTTCAGTTCGGCGCTTTTCGCTCTCACCGCTGTCACTGCGACTACGCGTTGAGGTGGTAGACACACTTCGTCGCCTGGAACGTTGCCGATTCGAGTCTGCCGAACGGTTCCGACGCACGCGCTTGTCGGACGAAATATACTCATGTCCCCCTCGTTGGTTTTTGCGCTTTTTGGTGCGCCTTGCCCATCGGTCAGGACTTCGGCTGCGAGCCCTATGAGCACCCGTTCGTCGTCGACCAGGAGATCGGGATCTTGAGCGTGAGCGCGAGTATGACCTGGAGGTGACTGAGCGAGAACGAGAGCGAGAGCGGGTCGGACTACGTGTGCGATACCTCACTCGATCAGGAGAGCGTGATCTGGATCGTGAAGGAGACCGGGAGGCCGAACGTGCAGGAGAGCGTGAGCGATCCGTTTTACGAGAAGGGGAGGGGGAATAGGAAGCATGTCTCCGCTTCCCCGCCGCTCGAGACTCGGGCGGCGGAGAATGATTTGAACGATCCAGCCATTTTCTGTGAAAATGCGTAGCCAGAGCAGCGGCGGCCTACATATTAGCATAATCGAAATAAGCCAGCACTTCTCACTTACGGAGGACGTCGTTGAAGTATGGGGCCTTTCTCCCTTCGGTCAGTGAACCGACGAACGTTATCACGATCCCGGCGAATCGGGCGCTCACGCCACCCCTCCCCCACGCGGCTCGGTTCTCCCGCCTGGTGGTGTCTGCCAAGTCGAATATCATCATCGTGCGAGTCGCGCCAGCTCGCACTCGCATGATGAGACGTGCGGTTATACACTTTTGCTTGGGGAACATGCAGCCGGGGTGGCGGGGAGTTGCGTGAGTCGCTTGCGCGAGCAGCAGCAGCACTTTTACTGTTTTCGCGAGTCCAACCCTCCGAGGCCGTCCACGTTCTGTCACCAACGCCCGCCGAGGGCTCCAACCGAGGTTCATCCTGCTTCGGAGGCCAAGTATCGCTGCGTTTGGCAACGGCATCACGGGGGATCCATTCGCGGCTGTCGTGCCGTTGCGCGGAGTCGGCTCGGTCCAGACGTGAATGGTGGGAACGAGACATTCCGCGATGATATGCAGAGCTAGAGCCGTTGGCACGGTGGTTTGAGTAGATGATACGGCCGGAAGGGTCGTGGCTTGGTTCAAGGTCGTCCGTGGAAGGATCGGTTTGATATTGGTCTCGTACCGAGTGCTGCCAATGTGAATCGCTAGTGCGGCGACGGTCCCAGGAGGAAGACTCTGCGATGTGTCGGTCGGGGGTACGTCGTAGGTGCTCACGGGGGAGGGCGGGGGGAGGTATTTGTTCATATGTGAGGTGGTCACCGCGGCGAAAATCATCACCATCCTGTCGCGGCCGTTTGCGACTAGGCTCCCACTCGTCAAGCATAGCTAGAAGGGGTAGAGGGTAACGGGTGTTGGTAATGGCTGCTGTGGATAACGGAAGCCGTGCTCCTGCCGTTGGCGTGGAAGATGTTCCTGACTAGTAGCGACAGAAGTGTTCAAGCCGCACTTCATCCGTCGCCTGATGCAATCTCTGTGATGCGTTAGTCGGTAGCTGCCTTTCAATAACCCAATATAACCTACCTGTTTTGCGTGGCAAACTTGGAGGGCGGTTCGACTGACTGGTAGCGTAGCGATAGCAAATAAGCAACGGGAGACCTAGCTGAACGTCCTGACATACCTGAGTGCAGTCCAAGGCGATGTCTTGTATACTTTTCGCCACCTCCTTCACAAAAGTTGCCTTTCTAGTCGATTGCTCACTGTGGGCGAGCAGGAGACGAGTGAGTGACGCCCAGGATGCCGATTGGCAATTGCTCAGCCACCGCGGCGCACATCACCAGTCCAAAACAATCCATTGCAGCACAACTAGAATACAGCGACAACAATGCGAACTTGACAAAGCTACTGGGTTGGACAGTCTGGGCCTACGTCGATATCGGGCAAGCGACCTGCAGTGCGAAGAGCCAGTAACGCGGCAAGCACCGAACGGCCGTCAGTAGCATTAGCCGTTTCGTTCTCTTGCATAATCTCCTCGGCGTCGCCCAAGCGACTACTCCGTTTAACCCCTGATGTAGGTTCAAAGATCTGCGCGGATGACCTCAATAGAACAAAGATCTCGCCAGTATATCCCTACTCACCTTGATGGTTTCATCGATGCCGCTTACAGCGACAATGGGGAGGGAAGGGTGTCCTTCAACCATATTGACAACACTCCCATCACCTGGAAGTGGTAAGCTCAGTTTCAAGAATCACACAAAAAGCTCATTGACACACCTTCCCAAATGCCCAGCAGGTCGCCGCTTTTCTTGCTCCATAAGAACCAGTTCCCGTCATCTGAGCCAGAAGTTACAAACTCGTCGTTTGGGCCCAGGAAGTTCACTACACGGGCACCTGTAGGTTACAGAGTTCAAATATATACGCGCAGACATACCATCTTTCACCGTCCTAACATTTGCAGCCCCTCGATATTCTTTGAGTGGCCGAATAATTGGCCGGTCCAGCGTAGCCAGCACGTCCTCATCCTCGTCCTCTGACATCTCATCCTCGTCCTCGTCAGAGGCCCCTTCCTCGTCATCATCTTCTCCCTCGGATCCATCCATGAGCTCGACCGAGATGTTCCCCAGGTCCAACATAATACCTTCGGGACTTGGGCTTTTGTTAGATTGAGGACTCGGCTGTTTTGGGTTCGAAGCGGAGTTGCTAGGGAGGATAGAGGTTGTATGTTTTGTAGACGGAGAGTCGTAGATAGAGTATTGATAAACCTTCGAACGGATTAGAAATTAAGGCGGACGTAGTGGAAAATAGACTCACAGCATCCCCCGAGTAAGCTATACAACAACCATGTCAGCATATATCAACTTCGTTAACCTGAGCGGGCTTACACAACAACAGCTAAACGCAAAGCGCGTGCTATTAATAACGACTTCCAACGAGCATAGCCTAAATACTCACCTCGTGTCCGTTCGTCTGAGACATGCGAGCGCCAGTTACATGCGGACCGGAATCACGCCTTTCCCTATCAACATCCCTCCCAAACCGCGCAACGCAAGTCACCAAATCATCGTTTTCGTTTGACATCTCGCCCGCTCCCCGTTCGTCTTGCAGGTTTCTCCCGAGCATACGTCGGTCGAAAAGGTGGCCCTGTGACGCTAGTTAGAATGATATTTCTGCATCGCTTCCGGGACATACGTATTTGCTTTCTCCAGCAACGACAAAATACCAAGGGGTAAGGGCTGAAAGCGCAAGCGCGTTGAGTGCATAAGGTACTTTAACCAGCGGCACCGGACACCGGGGACATGTATGTGGACTCCGCAAGTCGTGTTGCCGTACCGTGTGATCCTACACAAGGGTTATCAACAATAAGTAAAACCCAAATCGGTATTCGAGAAACAGAATACTCACACCAGCAACAGTCAAGAATATACTCGGACTCTGCTCAGTCACAACCCGCTTCACCTGCCTCGTATGGCACCTCAACAAGTGCACCATCGCCTCAGATCCTGCCTCGCCAACCCCATACCCAATATCTTTTGTAGACGTCCCACCAGCCCGTTCCAGATCAAATATTCGGACTTGGCGATCCCGCGCACAAGTAGCGACGAGCGGCGAACCAGTCGCCAAGAGCTGTGCCGAGAACACGTTGTCCGTATGTCCTGTACGGATCGCTGTGACGCAACGTAGGTTCAACGAAGTCGGTCGTACGTCGATTCTACAAGAAGTTTGGGAGAACGAGGGGTCGTGTTTCCATACGAGGAGACGGCAGTCGTCGCCCGACGAGAGCAAAAGTTCGCCATCTGGACTCCAGGATAGTGCATTGACGCACCTGTTGTTTGAGGTTCAGTTCTAGAGACTGTAGTCAATCACATTCGGTGATGCTTGCCCTGTGTGTCCGTAGGTTGTCCTGTCTCGGGTGCCGGCGCGACCGAGGACGTCGACTTCGTCCAACGATTTCCACAAGGACTCCGAGCCAAGTTGCTGATACCTTTGCCTGAGTTGGTACCTTACGTCTTGCGATTTAGAGAGCATTTGAAGGTGGTGACATAGATGCTGGTCTAGACGCTGGTCGTTGCGTAACACAACAGCGCTCGATGGAAGTATCCAGTCCCACGAGCTGAGTCAGCTCGGCTCGAACGCGGAAACTGTAGTTGATTTTACAATATGACTATGTGGATAAGAGGCAAGTGACAGCAAGATGCGAGGGATACAGGCGCAAAGCAAACGAAAGCATGTCGGAACTACATCCAGGGCAAGTAGGTGATTTCCATCTGCGCGAGCTGTTGTTCTTGGCTGGCGCGAACAATCAAGTCTGTGATATTCTGAATGGGGACTTGAGCTGAGGAGCCATTCTAAAAAACTCGCTTAGATACGTACGGTATTATCTATGGCATTCCCACTCACCACATCACTCGGCGTCCGGCAAGCAATTAGCTCCGCCTTTTTGACCAGCGTCTCAGCATTGTGTTGGACGGATCTCCGGAAGGTTAGGTCGTGCGGGAGAATGATGTTTTGAGCTGTGGTGTGCCAGGCGAAGACTTCGTCACGTAGGAACAGGCTAAGCTGCTGCTCGAGATCATACTGCAAGCGTAATCAATGAGTACTTGTTATGTCGCGTAATCCGAAATTAATCATACCGCAGGTTCCGTCAAACCGCGCCCAATCGCCATGATACCAGACGTCAACAAACCCTCGATCCCAATTGGCGTGATAAAGTTCTGTATGTTGGGAGTGAAACGGAACGGAACGGGCTCGCCGCTATGGATGAAAGGATGCTTGGTATGCCATGCTGAGAAGAGTTAGCTAACGGGGAAGGAGTAAAATCAAGGTGCACGTACTAGGAAGCAGATCCGACATGTACATCCTCCCCGTCGACCTCGAGATGTGGAACCGTTGTGGCAGTCGCCCATTAGCAGCGAGGAAGAACGACATGAACGAGGTCGCTGCTACTTGGAGAGCGAACAGTTTACGCATTGTCCAGAGTTCCATGGGGCCGCGCATACACCTTGACATGTACTAGAAGCGAGTGAGGCTCTATTATTTTGATGTTCAAAAGCACTTACGTTGGAGATGACCGTCGCTGGGATGAACTTGGATGATATCTCGGTGATGAGTTCTGCCCGAAGCGTGAAGAAGTCGACCTTGGTGCCCTCGGGGTTCCGGAGCAGCCTGACCTTGTCGAGGAAGTGAAGTTGAGGTTCGTCTCGATGGATGCCCCTTTCCTTGCAATGTTGGTCGAGCATGTCTTGCATAGTGACGTAGGAGGAATCATTTTCGAGAAGCCGCAGAGTATGAGAAAATGAAATCGCGGCAGGAAGATGGAAGTTGAGGTTCCGCTTGCGGGTCTCCTTTCGACGATCGAGCGCACTGGGTTCTGTTAGATGCGAATATGATACCAACGAATTAATTACTTACGCGTTGAAAGACCGGAACAGCTGCATGGTTCGCTCCTCTCGTCGGGTGTGTCGCCCATTTTGTTGCACGGCAAACGTGTGGAAAGAACCGTCATGTCCGTGCATCGCAATACGGCGGAAATGGACATCGCTCCGACAAAATTCGACTCGAGAAGCAAAGCGCTGGATGCGAATAAAACCGTGAGGGGTATCTTTGTGCTGTGAACGTCCTCCGGTAAGCTGGTCTGAGATTCATTAGGTTCTTGGTCTTACCTGAAGGTACTGCCCAGGCACTTCGATTGGTTCCTCGAACTTGTTGTGGTGAAACTCGGTAAGCCAATGACTGATCGATTGTAATGGCTTTCGAGGCGTTCGACTATATTCCGGCTGTGCATCGTAACGATCTCTCCACTTCTGCAACTTCACGAGGTATTGACGAAGGGTCATCTTAGACATGAGAATATCACTCTCAAAGGCAGCCTACAGCCGAAGTATTAGGAGGGCCGTCAACGCGAACATAGTGTCTACTTACTCGAGCGGTCGCGGGTTGAAGTGCACGTGCAAAGTTGGTGGCCATCAACGAGGATTGCTGGGGAATCGAGTTGTCATCCGTTAACGAATTGCAGCGCCGGTTATATGCCTATAGAATCGTCAATACCAGATTCATTGGTCGAGTTATATGTACGTGCCATCATTGCATCCGTGTGCAGATAGGTCAATTGGCGACATATATCTTCTTCTGGCATAAGCTTCATTCGCATGCCGATCTGATCGACCATAGTTTCAAGGGCTAGAGTCAAGAGCGGGAACCCTGTCTTCAAGATGCTGGTAATGTCTTCGACGTGGTCAAGTGGTTGCCGCACTCGCTGGACGGCTCCATCGAGCGCTGGGAAGGATGCCGCCGCCGATGGATCGTTTAGAATCGAGTCACCGCCGGGAGTTGCGTCCCCGGTAGGTTTGGGAGCAGACGGACTTCCAGCAACTGATGGTACGCCAGCTCCACCCTCGGGCTTGATGGCTCCCTGCGAAAGACGGGCGTTGCGGGAACTTTGCAGGCTTGCCAGGCGCTTCTTCTCCATAACAAACTCCTCCCTGGTGGTGCGCAGATGGAAGTACAACGCCTAAATTTATGAAATTTAATTTATCAGAAAGTTTGTGACAACGTTCAATGACGTACCTGAGGGTAGTGCTTCGCTATGCTCATCAAAATGTGGCGTACATGCTTGCTCTCGCGGTACGAGAGAGCGACCAAGAGTTGAGGAATCAGCGTAATCCAGTACCAGAGCGCCACATCTCCTTTGAATGACTCGAATGCTTGTGCGGCCACTGGCTGGTGTGGATCATCGACGCTCATAAGCCACAAGATGCGCTGCAAAATCGGTCGAGACTTGGCTTTCTTGTACAACGATGCGGCCTGGAGATAGCACTGGACAGCGTTGGCGGCATGGCTATAGTCTTGAGGTTTTTCTTTGAACTGCCGGTCGCTAAATTTCCCCCACTCGGCCCACCCTTTCGCCAACGACATCTCCATCTGAATCGATTGCTGGAACGCCGCATTCGCCTCTTCCTTGTTCCCAAGCTTTGCGATGAACATCCCCTTGAGCGTGTAAAACTCGGCCTTTTGCAGGTTGGAGAAATACATGAGGTTGGTATTGTTGATGACTTCCAGACCGGACGTAAGCTCGTTGGGGTTGGTGTTTTGGTAATGGCATTTGGCTTGTTCGCGCAACTTCAAGAACGCCTCGGAGATTTCGATGTTCGGCAAGGTATAGATCTTGGCCAGCGACGTATGGCACACCTCCGTCAGTCCGTGCTTTCGAGCGACGTGGGCAAACCGGTTGATGATCCAGGCCGTTTCATGATAGCCACGGTAGCCACAAGTATTGCTATTGTTGGACGTGTTGTTGGGTACGACGGAGGGGATGAGGGGAAGGTACGTCTTGTTAATCATCTCGAAGACGTGCGAACGCCATGCTATCAGGTCGCTCCAGAGGCCGATATCGTCCCAGAGGTTAGGCAAGCGCTCACGCCATGCTTGAAGTACCACCTTGAGCTCGGACGATCGCTTCTCGAGATTTTGGGCATTGGTCATACTTAGAGACATGAAGATTTGCGCGGCCTCCTGGAGTTCGACGAACTGTTGGAAGTGTTGGAGTAGAGGGACGTGGGCCATTGACATGATCTTTGGTAGCGTAACCCATTTTCGTAAAGAGAGCTGAATCGACTCGTCCATGATGCGTAGGAACGCAACGTTCTTCTCGTTCGGTGGCGGGACCTGGGTCAATGCAAGATATGCTTCGAATACCCTGCGACGAGGGGTGGGCACATCGGCGACTTGCGTCAAAAGCTCCTGGATCTGTTCTCGGTCTACGCCAGCTGTCCTCCAAATGCATTCGAGCAATAGGTCCGCGTTGTTTTCACTGCGTGCTAGCTCGGTCAGCGTCTCCCATTGTTGAAGCTTCTGAGCAGCAAGAATCCAGTGGTCTTCCCACAAGCAGTACTCGGACTCGTTGAACGGCAAGGCACCTGTCCGAGCTTTGATCTGCGCAGACTCGTACATTGATTGAGCCTGCGTCCACAGCCCGTTTTGTTCAAAGGCAAGAGCGGCATTTGTCTCCTCGAATATGGACCGACGGCGCCACAGACCATAGAAAAGGTCATCTTCGGAAAGTTCTGCATACAGCTCGGCAAGCGCATCATAAGTTGTCTCGTGAGGCTCTTCGGCCCGATGTGGGTCCAGGCTAGATTGTAGAATCTCGAGAGCGATATGCCATGCGTTGAAGGTCTTTCCGAGATACTTGACAACGAAAGGGGGCAGAGCGAGAGGGGGGTTGCACATCTGTACTCCACCGAGGATCGACTGGATGACGTTGGGCCGGAGATCGCATTGCTTCGAATGGTAATCTTTGGTGACCAAGGTGAGAACGTATCGCGCGGCGTCGCTCTGCTCGCGTCGCGGGAGAATTGCCCACACTGCACGGAAAGTTGACATCCATAGCTCGTGAGCGACCTGGTCTTCTGCGTGGAGAAGTCGTCGCAGTGGCCTCATGATGTCTAAGGCACGACCGGAATGGATGATTTGAGCGAGGGGAGAATCAAGGATACGAATATGCTCGCGAAGCACGGGAGAATCGACTCGTCCATCCTCAGCCGCACCAAGCATGAGATCGAGAGCTAACGGGATCCAATAGTGTTCAGCCACGAATTCCCAGCTCAACGAGCCAAGCGCATATTGGAGGCGAGACGAAATCGTGCGTTGGATGCTTGTGTCGAACAAATCGATAAACTTGCATCGCACACTCGGGTCTTTGGCGCGACAACCCATCAGGAAGACTGACTCTAGACGCGTTGTGAGATCGGTACGCTTTAGGCTAGGTTCGGTATAGATGTCGTAAACTAGATTGAGGAAGCCATCGAGCAATTGGGGGTCCCCGCGGCTTTCAAAAGCCATCATGTGTTTTAGCATCCCAGCCTTTTCCTTCAGAGTCGGCGTAGCGTCAGGTCGAACCAAGGTCCATTCACGAACCATCCCGAGAACGTAGTGACACAGAGCGAGCGCTTGGGACGACCCAACGACCAATATGACCGCGTTCAAAAGCCACCGTCGCTCGACACCGAGAGAGATCACTTTATCACGACAAGTTTCGAAGATGATGGTAACGAGACGGGATGTGGACTCAGAAGCAGCTTGATTCGTAGCAGGATTGAGGTTGATGTGGTCCTTGACTAGCTTCTGCAGAACCTTCATGAGATGGGAGGCGTATCCTTCGAGCTTGGCGGGGTAAACGGCGACCATTGTCTTTAACACGGAGAGGCAGGAGTAGGCCCCGGCAATTTGGCGCTGTGAATGTTGAAGGCCATCCTTGATGAGCGAGTCTGCGAAAGTATAGATCGCATGTCCCGGTGTCGCAGGTTCGCCCTCAACTGGCTCGCCGACTAGAGCAAGCATCCGCTTTAAAACAGGTTGCAAATGTTCGTGCAAGGTCGCTTCATCGCTTCGAAGACCCTTTTCGATGAGCGCATGTAGATCCGCGGCATGCGATACTAGCCAATTATCGTCCTGGGCCAGCGCAATCAGCGAAAGCACTTTGGTAGCATTGATGATGACGGGGAGGTGATTCGGCTCGTTCAAATCCACCTGAATTCCAGATAATGTTAAATCAAGTTTTCAAAACCTCGAGCGATTACTGACCTGAACCATGGGTCGGTGGAAGTATTGCAATTGCACATCCACATCTTTCCACCCTCCAGGCTTCAAGATTCCCTCCAAGATTCCCAGAGCGCGCGCAGGGAGCCCGAGCTTGTCGGTCTCTAGGCTAGTCATAGTGATGAAGCGGACAAGGTAGCTGACAATCGTTTCGCGCATTGAAAAAGGTAGCAACCAGGTCGATTTCGACTTCCCAGCCGTTGAAGTATCCGTTGCTTGGGATTCTTTGATTGCACGTCGTTCCCATGCGAGGACAAGCTCGAGAGCATCGAGAGCATTGGACCGGGTTTCGGGGGTGGCGGTCTGCACGGTTCCCAATTTATGCAACGAGCTGATCATCGAGGGGACGAAGAGGTCGCGGCAGGGATAGAAGAAATCGGGATTCCGCACGATGATTTGATAGATGAATAGAAGCTGGGTGATGCTATGCCCTTCGTCGATGAGCGCACGCCTAACAGACTTCGCCCAGGAGGGCGGACCATTGTCTGGAACGGCGGCCTTGATAAGTACCGGAACCATAATATCGACCGCCTGCTTGGTGAGTGTCCGGTTGTCCGTGTTCACTGGGCGCAATAGACCTGTCCAGACACGGGTGAGGAACTTGGGAGGAGAGTCGAAAACCGCAAAGAATCGAGAGATGGTAACATATGCCGTTTGCTTGACGGTTGCGTCGTCGTTGACGATGTAGTGCCAAGTACATTTGATAACATCCTTCCTGGACTCCTGCATCAAGCTCGACGAGGATTGGATAAGTAGACTAGACATGTGCAGAATCTCGATTTTCAACCCATCGTCCGACCCGGGGAACGTATCGGCGGGCTGGTCCGTCATTGGCTTCCAGATCTTGGTATGCAGGCCGTTCAGGATCGAAGAGTCGACGGCATCAATTGACTTGCTAGATGAACCCGGAGGCTGGCGTGAATAGAGCCCGGCGTAGAGAAGAGGGTTGACGATATAGCGCAGAAATTGGGTTTTGTGGGCCCAGTTGTACGTTTGGTCATCGAAAACTTGAACGAAGTGCTGCAAGATTTCCTTCTGAAGCGCCGGCGAGGCACCTAACGTAACACGCTCGAGCAGGCACAATCGGAGCTTCGAGAGGTCGAGAGGTACCCGGTGAGCATAAATGCATACGATATCGAAAATAACGTCGACCCTAGGGGCTCGCTCGATGACGCCGGTTAGCAGGTTAAGGAGTAACGAGGCATGTCGAGCAAAGGTTTCAACCGGAATAAAGCTATCTTCTGAACCATGCACGAAGTAGGCACGCCAAAGATGAAGCAGGGCGTCAAGCACCTCGGGATGCTCCTGCAACCACTCGGGGTAGTCTTTTGATAGCTCCGCACAAAGAGTAAGCCCAGGGAGAACAAGACTGCCACTTTCATCCTTCAGGCACTGATCAACGAGTAACGTCGTATTGTTCCTGAATTCAGCGTTCATGCTCGGTGCCAGGCCGGAAGATATGACGTTACGCAAGGATCGGAGCGTAGACGGTTGTCCAATGACACGGTAGAAGTACTCGAGCGAATCGCTTGGGAAGCGATCGAGGAACGATGCAAGCGCAGCAGTGAAGGGGCTTGGGGAAGCGGAATGCAGCTGAGTCTCCACTTGAACCACGAGCGAGACGAGGGCCTCAAGAAACATGTTCGCCGTCGGGGGAAGGAGGTGGAAGATGTTTACCAGCCTAACAAGCTTCGTGATCTCGTCGTTGTCTGCCAATGGCTGATATGCGGCATCGCTCAGCATCTTGGAGTCCGCGATAACACGGAAGTGGTCAAGAAGCTTGTGGCCGATTTCCACCTTGAAATAATTGGTCAATAATTCGAGCAGACGAGCGAGGCCTTCCAGACCGGGGACAGAGAGTCGTTTCGCGTCGGCCAAGTTCATCAAGACGGGTCGCAGTCCAGTCTGAAGGATATCTTTAGGCAACCGGCTCTGATGACCCAACACGGTGCGAAGGCCCTCGTGCGCGACTCGCTTCACCTCGTTCGATGGGGAATAGAGGGACTTGAAGTACACGCTCGTTACCCTACACAAATATATCAGCTATCGTCCTGTGAGGACAAAATACTGATACCTACTTCTGCCGGGTAGCCATCTGCTTTGCGAAGAACTCTGTGACAGACATCGACGAAGTGAGGAGTTTGATACAAACAACCCGGAGTTGCTCGAGAACGGCCGCGTTGCTTCGAGGTCCTCCACGCCCGACAATGTCGCGATCTTCGGCGTCGGCGATTGCCAACGCTTCCGACAGCAGACGCAATAGCTCGTCGTTCATCTCCGGGAGCGGCGGCTTCATGTTCAGTGCGTAAGTAATCCCGTCAATGTGGCCAATCTGGAGCGAAATCGGGAGGGCACGGAGTGGCTTCGCAAAGATGGGCTGCAGCAAACGATCCTTGCATTTCATCAATAGCTCGGAGGGCGTTGAGTCGATCAATTCGGCCAGGAGCTCGATCGACTTTTGGGTCATTTCGCGGACAAGCGCGATAGGACTCGAGAGCTCGATTGTCAACGTGGGAATTAAATGGGGGAGCTTGGGCAGCATGCTAAGGTCCATTCCAGGTTGCGTTGGTAGCATGATCGGAGGTGCTTGGCGACACAGACGAAGAATCTTCATGATGGCTTCCTTGATAAACTCGACCTCAACTGGAGGGTCGACCGGCATTTCCTTGAGCACGGATAAAAAGGCCCGGATGAAGCTATTCTCGCGCTCGCTGGTCCATTTGGGTCCAAGAGCATCGGCCAGCATCACGATACCACGACAGCCGGACAGTTTAGCTGACCAGGTTTCTTCGTAACATGCGGCAGCCAAGTTGAATCCAAGTGGGTGGAAGATGCAGTCAGGACCTCGCAGCTTCCTGCCCGCAGCGGTAGCCCTGCCTTCGAGCGAAAGTAGATCGGCAAGTATGTTGGAGAACACCCCCTCGGCACGCGCGACCTGGGATTTCACCGTGGCAGAGAGGAGACGGGGGATGCGATCCATGTAGATGCTGGTGGTCTTCGTGACCCTGTTGCCAACTCCTTGACTAAGTTCGGTCAAAAAGATGATCTCGGATATCTCCCGTATGTAGGCGGCGGCCTTGTCTCCCAGTTCAGAATCGTGAAGCGCGACGAAAAGACTGTCAATCAAGTTGGAAAACATGTTCTCGCCCTCAGACCCATCGATACCCTGTACAAACCTGTTAGAACCTGAGCATTATTAGGTACCGGGGGATACTTACCTCGCGTAAAAACAACTCTAGCGCTCGTTGCACAAAAATAAAGGCATCCTGCCGATAGAATGCATTGGACTCCTGGATCAAACGAACGGCGAGCATACACGTTGGGCCAATGTTAATAGTCTGACTATGACCGTTGAATACCAGGGCCAACGTGACGTCGGGCGAATAGCCTTGATACTCGAGCTGAGGCTCCTGGTGTTGCAAACGCCGGTTGCGGCCGCCAAGCTTGCCCAGGATACGGACGGTTGTATGCGCATGTTGGTGATTGCCCGGCTGCGGTTTCAGATGCGAGTGAAGCGCGGCCATGAGTTCGCGCAAAACGGGGCTCAAGGTGGGATCGAGGAATTCTTGGGTTAAATTGTCGATACAAAGCTCCAGGGTGCGTAGACCTTGCGCTACGAGTTCGGGCCCGGCGCGAAGCGCATGTACGAGTGGCCGCATAAGGAAGCCCAAGAAAGGTAAGAGATTGGTGAGGCGCACGGGTACCGTAAGGCAAAGCTCGACGAGGAGGTCCTGCTTGGATGGTTCGGCGGCCTGAAGTTGTCGATTCAAGCTCTCCAACATGTCCCGAAGCAAAGGGAGAACCTCGTTGTACAGACTCTCGAATTTTCCACCTCCCATAGCACGGAAAAGACCACGAAGTAACAGGAAATAGTTGGTTGGATCGGCTGCTTTGGTGGCCAGACGAAGAGAATCCATGATCAGCTTGCTCAGATGATGGAAGAGGATGGGTTCGTTGAGTTCCGGGAACACGGTGACCGACATAAAGCACATCTTGAATAGGCGAAGCGTGATCGAAGCACTCTTCTGGCTCTGCTCGCCCAGCGTGTCCAATTTGCCGACGAGGTAGCGCAACAGAATGGCAACGAGTTGGTGCGAAACCATGTCGCTCGAGAGTAGAAGTTGTGGCATGGCCAAGAGGTTTTGATGGTCCTGGACGTGGTCGATGAAGAATTGCATCTCCGTCGTCCACACTTCCTGGAATATATGCGGCTCGATTTCGTGAAAAACCTGTAAGAGCATCTCGAACGCCTCCTTTCCGCCGTCTCGCCCATCGTCGTACATCGTGAGGCACTTGACGCAGTTTTGAAATAGCCTCCTGATGAGCTCCCCGTCAGGAACTGGGCCTTCGCTCGCTCGAATGCCGGCGAGGACAGTCTTGAAGACATGCAACAAAGTTCGGAATAATGTTTTGGACTCTGAAACCGAAATGTTAACATCTATGCCACCGAGAATGGAGACTGCGTGTCACTCACCTTTGACAGCCTCGGACTTGTTTTCGAGGACGAACGCTGCCGCTTGGATAGGCTTCGCCTTCTCAATGTCAATCAACGTGAGCGACTTGACTGCAGCCTCAGGCTCATCCACATCCATTGCATCAACGTCCTTCATTTGAACATCCTTAGTCGGAGAGACTGGTCGAGCCTCTGGTTTCTGGCCGGCTGACTCGGGTTTCGAGGGAGTATTCGCGTCCTGTCCATCTTTCGCGAGAGAAACGATTTGTTGATGAATCGCCCACACTGCGCCAAGCTTGTCGACGCATGTCTCTAATAACGCAAGTAGACTAGCTGCTGCCTCAGGTTTAGGGAACTTTTCATGGTTGACATCCACCAGGTTGGCGAGGAGCTTGGCGGACATATTGTGGATGGCCGAGCTGAATGCAGGGTTGTGAAGGCAGCAGGAATACAGATAGATGATGCGACGAAGTTGTTCGGGCGAAAGTTCCTTTCGGATGTGATGGATGAGGTCGCCCAACATACTGTATGCGAGCGGCCGAAGAGTTTCTTGGCTGTTGACGCCAGTGCCAATGAGGATGTGTTCGCTTGTTAGGCAGTCTATCAGAGGCACGAATGCGGGGCGGAACTCGGTCGAAAGAATGTGCCGCGTCGCCACCATAAGTTCCTAATTAAACATCAGACTAGCAGACAATAACTAGACCGCGGCACTCACCCTGCGAATGGTTGCCGACTCGGGAGGACAGTCCTTTAGCAGGCGCACACAAAGCGGGGGGATAACCTCGCCGTATTGCCGAACTGGAGACTCCATCGAACCTCGCAGAACATAGGCCACGAACGACAGTGTCTACAAGCAAATTCCAGTGGATGTAACGAATGATAAAAGCTAGAACACACCTTGACTTGAGCAGTGATAAAATCGATATAATGAGCTCGATGCTTGATAAGCGGCGAAACTCCAACCCAATGCTCGTTCCGCTCAGCAGCATCGTCATGCGCTTGCTTTTGTGGGGGGGCTTGTAGTTGTAAAAACTATAATTTCGCCAGATTTCGATCATGCGTGTAAAGGCTCAACCAAAACACTCACCTCCATAGCGAGAGGTATTGCACTTTTCACAGCAGAGGGTATGGTATTACGATGCATCTGAAATAGATAAACGGTAGCGATTGGACACTCGGTGAGGACCTTGAAGCTAGCAATGGCCTTAACCATGTCCGGTTGTTCTCCTGGTGTCGTAGACTATATACACATGATTAGACTTAGCCAGGTACGCCAATATGAGGACTTACCGAGGTGCTGATGCTCATCGCGGATTGCGAAGGCGGGGGACCAGGAGAGTCCTCGCTCAGAAGGTCTTGAACAGCTTGGCCCATGTTCGAGTACAAGTCCCGAACGAAATCCAAAAACGCCTGTACGTGGGTATCCATATCACGCTTGAAAGCCCGATTGGCGTCCATGATGATTTTCACCGCGACAACACCATTCTCCTCATTGTCTTCCCGAAGGACCGTCGTCATCATGCTGACCACGTCGGAATAGACTTGCTTCACTTGTTCCAATACAGGCAGTCGGTGAAAGACTTCGAGAATAGTATTCCTCAGCAGCTAAACAGACACGAATTAGATCAATTGCCCCAAATTCTGCTTTGTTTTGAACTCACGTGCTCCGAGCTATCTTTCTTGAACGACACGGGTGTTTCTTTCAGCACCTGCAACATAGCCGGCAAAACAACTGGAGAGAACCGCTGAGCCTCAGCCTGACCAAACTGGTCGACTGAATCACGGATGTCGCACGCGGCATGAAGCTTGGTTTTTATGTCTGTTTCAAGACGATCCAAGTGAGTTAGCGCTACACAACAGTATTTTGGCGACATCTCACCTTGTGTCGAGTCTGTAAATTTGGAAGCGTATCCCTCAAATACTTCCTGACCAGCGGACACCGCGCTCGACGTAGCAGTCGGTTGAACACTCATAGGAAAGCACAGATTCCGAGAAGACTAGGATCCCAGCGAGGTTAGCCTCCAGAACGGTGCTATATTTTGGCGCCGGAGCGGACGCGGTCGTGGCAACGCTTGAGTATACCGCGAAGTTATCGTTATAAAGTAGAGCTAGTTTAGCGGTGTATGTCGTCTAGCGGAATAGAGCTTGTCCTACAACAAGTAACAAAGCTCGAGGGATGAGTTAGCCTTGAGGGATGGACTTGCTAAGCGCCGAGTGCAGCCGAGTCTCGGACGAGGTGATTTCCTCCAAGAATCCTAGCACAGGATTGGGACCAAACCCTGAATACTCAATGACAAGCAAGGACAATCACCGAGCCAAACACTGGGGGGAGGGTCGGATTTTCAGGTCTCGCAAAACGTAATGAAAAAGTGGGGCTTTTGCATTTTCACTACATTTTTGTACGTTTTAGGATTACGTCAGATTTTGTGCACATTTTACGAATCCAAAAAACATGTCCCGATATACAAAAAGCGTCATGTGGACTGTTAGACCCGCATGATCTCTGACTCGACAACCACCAAGCCACAGGTGAGAGCACCCTCCCTCGGTGGCGGGTAGCCAATCTAACAAAAACACTATTAACTCATGCTCGATACTCCAAGACTTTAGTTGGGTGAGGTGTTAAGACTGTAAGTCCTTGTCCTACTCGAGTTTATCGTGTTAACAAAGCATTTTAGCTCTCTTGCCGAGGAATCGGGGCCCGATCTGTCCG